>JASUUG010000155.1:0-53686 GCA_030449905.1 Luvunga scandens | reverse complement strand
ACTGTTTGTTGTAAAATGAATCTTTGTTAAGTATTCAAACTGGAGAAATTTCTTTTCAACCAGGGGTCAGTGGTTAATTAATGGCATTATCAATTCATAGCTAAATTAGAGATATTAATTAAATTTGAAGAAATTTCTTTTTCCCCAATCGAAATTTGAAGAATTAAGGAAAGAGAAATATACATATGAAATTGTGACTATCTTATAATTTCTGAAAATCAAAGATTTATTAAGCTTTAAGCAAAAATTTAATTGAATTATGTTATGTTGTTTGAATCATGTTTAAACAATTATATTGCTGATTCTAATGCATGCGAACATAAAATTAACTTAAAATATAGATTTCATAAATGATGGTTCGAAGTACAATACTTGAAATAAATAACTAGTGACTGAATATTATTTGTAAACACAAAAATGATTAAAAAAATGTTGAATGTTATCTGAAATAAAAATTCAGAATGAATATAGCAACCTTCCCAAACCAATGGAGGAAAAATATTGAGCAGATTACGACACCTAGATATCTTCACTTTCTTCAATTTGTTGAAGGACTCCAAAAGCAAGCTGGTGGTGCCATATTTTTCTCAAATTATCCACCCCGTTAATATATAGTACCTCCAAACTAGAAGTCACCTGGCAGTTAAAAGATTCAATAACTAATTAATCAATTAATGGCATAATCAATTGATAACTAAATTAGAGGCGTATATTTACTAAATTTGAAGACTCAAGGAAAGACAAATTAGCCCCGAGGAGTAGCCGAGTTGGTTGGTAGTGAATAAGATCTGTTCCCCTCACTTATGTAGACTCGGGTTCGAGCATTTAGGGGTGGGGAGGGGAATAAAAATTAATTTGGGCTTAACATCTTGAGGTTGCATTTCGGAATGGAGAGATGAATCTTAACATCTTGAGTATTAGCAAAGAAGGAATCTTAACATAATCTTAACTTTCCTTCATCTCTTCCCTGACCACCCCGTGGGTGTCGACTACCCCTTCCATTGACTCACAAACGCTTATCTCAAGATGTTGGAGTTGCAAAGGTTATTAATCACAGATACTTCATACTATAACAACCCTCCACGGTCACTTTTGTTAAATTTTGACAACAATACATTCACTGAAACTGATCGGGACATAATTTTTCAATGTTCCTTAAATCTCTAAGTTTTAACTCCTCCAAATTTGGGAAAACATCCTGCAAAAGCAAAACCGTACTTTCTCATTCCTTCAAATATAACTGTCTGATATAATATTCTTTTGATGATTGATAGACGGAAAAGGCCTCGAGGCCGCAGCACCACTGCGCATTGTGATTCGGGTTATGGTTTTTCTTCTTTTTTTTTTTTTTTTTTAAATTTTTATGTTTGTTCAAATTCCCGCGGAGTAGGCGGATTTAGCAGATTGGACTGCATCCTGGACCCTCCTAAATTCCTACATGCACTTCCTATCCTTTTATTGTTATTTCAACTTTACTTTCAGTAATGTCACTTTTAGTCATTCGATAATATACTGCTACTGTCGCCTGCATTTTATGCTAATTGCAACGACAAAATTGTAAATAGCATACACCCTATTGCTCCTTACTAGGAATTGCTCCTACAAGTATTTGTTTCAGCTAATTAATTTATTGTTATATACATCAACATTTTTTTATTTCCTTAAACAAAATGATAGCAACGTTAACAGGTCCTATATAATTACCTGCAATCCCAGTTTGCTTCATGTGTCATGTGGCCATTTCACAAGCTACATGTGAACACGATCCTCCTCCATGTCGGTTCCTATAAACAAAACAAAAACAATATATAATTAAGCTGTGATTTATTTTTATTTTTTCAAAAGAATTTATGTAAAGTCAATAATCCCACCAATATCTAATTTCTACACTTACCAACAATCATTCTCAGTTCATAGCATGCAGCCACTTTTACTTTTGAATATGCAATAGGTTTTTAGCCATGGAGAATGAGAATAGATGCTTCAATTTCTTACAGGATTGTACTTTTATAATCCTTAAATAGCTGAAAGATTGATCTTCTGTGAGTTGGCTGTCACATATCGTCCCCAAATTTCGTCAACATTGTCATCTCATAATTCCACGAAAGAATGCTAACTTTTCTAGCCCTCTGAGCATCATGAATCTAGATGTGTTAGATTTATCGGATCAACTGTCCCAGCAGCCTTCTCTTATATATATCCTATATCTTTGCAATTCCACAGAGACCAAATCCGGCGGCAGCATTTTGGCATCTGGAACTTTTATCTCCAAAGTAGTTAGCTTTGTCAATCCCTTCAACTCAACAAGACTAGCGTTACTTCCTCCTTCAACCTCATCCCACAGTGAAAAGCTGTTACCCATATACAATTCTTCTAATCGAGATAATTTTTGATATGAAATTCGGTGCTATCACCGCGAGCATCCAACAATTGCTTAAATCTAGCAACTGTAACCGCGTCAATTGTCAATTTCAAGTGGTAACAGCTCGATATTGGAACCTGCAAGGCTGAGAATCTCTAATTTCTTTACCTGTCAACTATTGCTATATCTTTTGGTCCGCAACCATCTAAACACAATGTTTGAAGGTTAATGAGGTGACCCAGTGGGATGAAGGTAACGAAGAGCAAAAAATTCTAAGCGAGACTTAAAACTTTGAGTTCTTCTGTCCCTTCAAAAGGGTGGTCTGAAATTTGGACGGTTCTTTCACCCTTTGTAATCAACAAAAATAACTGGAGATTGGGACATTGCAACCTTTCAGGGAGCTCTTGAATATCTCTATGAGGCAATGAAATAGCAATTGGATCTTTCCATATTGTCTCTTCCATCTTTTTCTCCACGTCAGCAACGTTTGGAATGTTAAACATGCGCTCCTCTGTGGCAATTGATGCAGCAACAACACGAATGACGTCATGCATTTTAACTTCATCTTCAGCATCAACGTCCAACAATAAGCATGAAGATTTGAGATTGTCGATCAACCGATGCACTCTACTCCTTGCTTCTTCCAGTGTGTAAACGTTTTTAAAATAGCCCATGCCCCTACCATATCTCAATAAGGAAGAAAATTCTATGGCATCACCTTCACCGTATAGACCACAAAGTCGGAACAGAGATTGTGCTTCCTCACTTCCCAAGAAGTCATAACTCAATTTTATGGAGGTGTACACATTTGCTTGCATGCCATGAATTTGATCTTCTTAGCTGGTTCAATGCATCTTTCCAAAAGTCAAGCTCCTTAGTTTTCAGAGCATTTGCAACTGTACTCAGTGCAACAGGCAAACCTCCACATCTTTCAACGATCTCATCTATATACTTTGAATAGTGGGTATTTTTGTTGAATTACCCACTATCTTCTCAAATAACTGCAATGCTTCTTTTTGACAAAAACATCGATTGGGAAATTTTTTTCAGAATTCATATCAATGCACAATAAATCTCGACTTCTAGACGTCAGTACTATTGTGCATCGTCTCTGATCATCCGTTCTTTCTTTCTCATCATAATCCCCAGAAGGAATTCCAATAACATCCAACGCAAGTTTTGTCCAAATATTATCTAATATAATGAGGAGCCGCTTCTCTTTCTTCAATCTTTCATGTAATCTTTCAGCTCTTTGAATTCATTCTCATCCATGTCAAATTCCATGCCCAAATCAAAAGCTTGTCTTGAATTTTACGATGATCTGGGCTCTGTGTTACCTCAGCCATAACGACCTTATCGAACAACTTGTCTTCCATCACTTGCTTTGCAACTTGCTTGACTAGCGTGGTTTTTACCCACGCCGCCCATCCGTAGATCCCAATTACGTTGAGTTTATCATCCATCACTGCCTTCATAACATCTTGAAATACTTTCGTTCAAACATCTTGAAATACTTTCGTTCTTGAATCAAAGGCCTCGAAATCTTTCACTTGTGCATGTTCCTTACTCTTTGGAGGAGGACGGTAGGAAACATTAGAGAAGTTGCCTGTTCCCACGAGATTAGCGGCAGTCTCTGCGGCAGTTGCAGTTTGTTTACTAAGCTTGTAACGAGCAATCAAATTTGGGCACAACTTTGAAGCAGGACTTCTTAGCTCTATCTTCATCATCAATGATGGATTTTTCAACCCCTTCACTGAATTCATCAACCTTATTTAGCCAGTCTGTGACACCTCCTCTTAAATCTCATCCCCTTGTAGTCGAGCATGATTAACAGGTTGCTGCACCGTTTCTCTTCTATATCCCAGCTGCTTCACTTGATCTTTTAGCTCATCTATGTAGCTCTGGTACTTGAACACATATGATATCTGCCGCACAATCGGTTTGAACAGTGATTTTGCACCTTCGGATACAACGCTAGAAAAAGCAGCCAGACCCACTTCTGCCATTGCCTGTTGCTCAACAATTTATATTTTGGCTGTTGAAAAATGTCAAAGAAAGGAATACAAATTCTTCTTTCTCAAGGATCTGAATTTTTCCTATTAACAGAAACGCACTTCAAGTGTCTGAAAAAAAATCAACTATAAATTTACCATAAATGAACAATAAATATAAAACTCAAGCAAAACAAGCCACAGAAATTTTTCTCGGAAAGTGGCTGGAAATCAAGAAAGAAATGCTACAAAGATCAAGCATCAGAGATTATGTTATTAAAAGAAATTAATTGAAGGTTTTAGACCAAGTGCACCTCTTTAATTATCTGGGATCAGAGACTTGAAGAGATTCCGTATTCACCTTGACTATCTAAGAAAACTTTTAATTAGCAAAAAAATTCTCTTCTTTGCAAAGGAATGTGATTAAAGAGAGCTTATGAGCCTTACGACAATGATTTGTAAAAGAAGAAGACTTAATCATGCACCCCTTAATATTTATTAAATGATTAGTTGTCACTTCTTTTCTGAATAAAATGCCAGCACCAAAAAGAAGAAAGACAAAATTTACTAAGCCTTATTTTACTTTTAATTTCTTTTATTATCATTCGCTAAACAGGAAATTCCTTTTTAAGAAAAAATGGGGAATCTCCGTTCCTAATATGACATAATTAAAGTAATCGATAAATAATAGAGAATAGACCATCTATATCCTTAAAATTTAGAAAAATGGTCACAAAAATCATCAAATTTTCATAAAGGGGTACCAAGACCCCTTTTGACCATAATATCCTTCGACTTTATTAACCAAAAAATTCACTTCAATGTTTTATAATAAATAAAATATAATATTAAAATAAATGTAATAATATATACATTTTAAAATCATTTTAATTTTAAAAAATATTATTAGTACATGATTTTTTTAATTGTAAAATGTATTTGACCCACATATTTATTTGTAATTTCCACAATAAATACAAATATATAATTCAAATAAATATAATATTTATATATTTTAAATTTATTTAAATATAAAAATATTTTAATATTGTTAGTCTACTAGATAGATTACATTATTTATATTATATTTTTATCTATTAAAAATTTTTAATTCAATTTTTTAGTCACTATATTCAAATGGTATTATGGTAAAAAAGAATTTTGGTATCCCTATTTTAAACCTTGAGGGTTCACGTGACCATTTTCCTAAACTTTGGATGTCTTGTTCCTAAATAATATAATAATCACATAAAATAATAATTAAAAAGGCCCACATATTTATAATATTAATGACGGGATCCATATGTTTATAATAATTAAATTGGTGGACCAAAATTTGTTTGATCTAACTTTTTTTTTTTTTTTTTTTAAAAGAAAAGGGAGGTGGGCAAGTCCAAATTAATTTTTACCTCCTCTCCAAACCAAGACTCAACCCAACTTCTCTACAAAAGTGAGGGCTGACAGATTACATTGCCAACCAACTCGGCTACTTGTTTGATCTAACTTGTTTTCTAACTATTTAAAAATTGAAACGACAGAGAAAAATTGTCGTATTGGTTGTTTCCATCTGAGAGTTCCGTCGTGGATTAGCACTTCCAATACTGAAAAAGATGCTTTCACCAACTTCCTCGACCATCATGCATAATTGCGTATTGCATTATTTCTCTAGAAGAGCAAGATTAATTCTTTTAATAAGCAAATGCGTAAGTGGGAATTCATTCATTAAACGAGCGGGATAACAATATCAAAACCAATGATAAGCACGCTCAAGATGCTCAAGTGAGAAACCAAATTATGACAGATAATTCAGAATCCGAATCGGCCTGATGGACGGGCTTGCCACGCAGCCCCGGATAAGGAGTCAAGCAACTAATCTAAACCATTAATTAATTAGCAAGACTTGCGTTGCGGGTCCATGCTTTTGTCGTTTAGATGAAGGATGTGCCATCTTTTTATTTTAGATGAGCGGGAGGTGCTGATAGTGGTGGAGATGATGAGGGTATTTCAGTAATTTCAAAGAGAGGGCATCGGTGAAGAGAGGAAGGGATGATGCCGGCGGCGGAAATGTGAGAGGGAATGATGAGGGTAAATTTGTAATTACGGGAAGCGATTTGCTTACATAATTCAATGCATGGAAACAGATGTCCCTGACCGAAGAATGGGACAATCCAAATCTCAGCCTCAGCAGCATTAGCAACTGATCGAGCTTGACATCTTTTTTGAATTATTTGATCCTTAATTATTACTGACTGCTTTTGCCTTCTTTCATAAAACATTCTTTGTTATACATAAAGAGACGACTTAATGGAGAAGTAAGTGTTTTACTTCTACAGTTTTACTAGTAGGTGAGCTTTGAGTTAAGAAGGTTAGTTTTAGTTAGTTAAATATCTACCATCCAAATCAAAGTTCCTTAGACTATTATTCAAGTAAGATGTTTGAGTGATACATAAAACCAACCAATATGAAAACCAAATGAAGTTGGTAGGGTTAGATTAATTTATTAATCTTATAATGTGGACACTTGAAAGTTAATTCTTTAACCTGTCCACTGGTTCATGACGTGATTAAATATTCCGGTAAATATATTTGTCGTTCAAAAATTAATTTTTCATGTGGTAAATGCAATACTAAATAAGGAGTGCAGAGAATATTTTGCAGGGTATACCTCCACCTTTTATTTCATTTCATTAAAAAAAATGATAATAAAGGCTTGTTCAACTTTCAAGTAAAATTAACAATTCCATGATAAAATTACTAGAGAATACAAATTTTTTTAAAAACAGCAACTCAAAACCGACATACAAATACCGCATAGAAGTTTTCGTCACGAGATATTTTTCGGTGAGACAACACTTGTATAACAAAGCATACAGATTGAATGACAGTGAGAATAAGAAGGAAAACGGCACCGCAGACCGAAATGCCAGCCCATGGAGTATTGAAGCAATTTTGTTTCAAGTTTGCCCACCATTTGTAGCTCGTTCTTTTGCAGTGATCATTCAATCCTTTGCATAAGCGTTGATGCTGCCGCTTTATCCGGCAACCAGTTCTCAATGATTCTGTTCTGAACAAGCAACTCAACGTCCTTCGCTGTGTTCACGAGAGGATGAGTAGGGAACACGTAATCATTTATGTAATTCTCTGAGAAATGCCGTTGTTCAAAGGCAATGAGATTACGGAATAAGGATTCCGTTTCCAGCTGCAGCTTCAGTTTCGGAATATGCAATGTCCTGTCTTTGAATTCTATGGCGAACAACTCACTGCTCTTGCTCAAACTGAAGTGTACTCAAGCTTGGTGTAGATCAGTCACACTTGGTGCAGTTTTACCTTTGTGTTTTTGCTGACCTACTTGTTTTCCCTGATTCCTCGACGTTGGTAGATGACAAATCCTTAGAAAATCAATGAAATGCTCTGCCCTAACCCCAGTGTAAGGAGGGAATTTTTGCCGATTACCTTGTACTGCCTCTAAACCCTTGAAATACTCGTACGTGACTGTGATGATGGTTGGATTTTCATGTTGGTCAGGGATTTCAATTGGCGCTAGAGCAAAAAGATCCTCAATAATGAAGAAAGGAAGCTGATTCTCAAGCAACCACATATCATACCATATATTCTTTATTAAGTATGGTTTATGAAATATATGATCATCTTTTTTTTTTAAGTGGACGGAAATGATACCTCAATAAAAGTTCAATGATGAAGGCAGCATCCAGCAGAATCATTTCAACGAATTTATCACTACTTAATTCGATTTTTTCTGCATAAGAACCCTGTAATTCTGCTTCTCTGAACTTAATAACTTGAACAAATTCGTCAAAGCTTATTTTGGTCCGTTGAAGAAAGTAATGCAGGTACCTGAGGTGTATATGCCTTTTCATTTATCTGACGTAATCGCTTGGAACTCTGTAGATGCAGCAGTTTGACGGCAATGGTGATAATTTTTTCAGCTTAACTTCCAAGGATTCTTCCATGTTATAAACTGAAAACATGGCACGAAATTTGATCAATTCAACACTTAATAAGGCATAGTAATTAAAAAAGAATTAAAAAAAAAAATACAAGAGCATTCTTACACGTACAGAAGCATCTCAATCCCTCCTATTTTCAGGGCTGTAGCCAGGATTCAATGATAGGCCGGACTGAATTAAGAGGAACAATTTTCTTCGGAATATGTTATCGGCATTTTCTCTGGCCTCAGGCCACAACAAAGCAGTTTCAATGCTTCTTATATGATTCCATGGATTGTTCCTTGCCTTCACAGTTGATATAAGTCACAATTCATATATTCATTTCTCCAGATTCTGTATAAGTGGACAATAACTATGAAAAACTTGAACCATTTTTTTAAGAATGCAGCAGCTATTTGATTGGTCTATGTCAGAAGTTAATCCGGGGAAAGAAGCTTGATATAGCTGTAAAATTCTCTCCTTCAATCAGTCAGTCTGGGGCAGTACCAAGATCAAGGCCACCATGTAAACATTCACTAAAGTTTATATATAATAATCACTAAGGTTTATATAATATTCTTGAATCCCGTCTTAAGTAAAGCAACAAAAGCCTTCACCGTTTCTTAACAACTTTATTGCTCTAACACATAGCATAACATTTTCAAATTTGCATAAAGCACATAAGTACTTTAGTTTATAACAACAACACAGATAATAAATAGCATTTTGTAGCTTTAGCAAAAGCATACAAAATTCTTAAACCTTGTCTCAAGCAATTCATTAATGCCACAAAGATATCTTTTTGCTTCCCACAGTTTTTTATTGTTTCAGAAATTCATATATTCTTCTTTATCAAATTAAGTAGTTTTCCATTTCCAAAAAATTCAAGAAGGTTTCAACTGCATGGAAATACAACACACAATCAATACTATTCCCAGATTAAGAAATTCATTAATGCAATATGAACATTCATTGTCATTAGACATCAGAATCAAAGAATCATCGATGCATCAAATCTGTACACCCAAAAAAAAAATGAAAGCATCAAGAGAAAATACCATATGGACCTTTTACAACCTTTACAACCTTTATAAGAGAAAATACCATAATTTTTGGCTTTCTTCAACACATCTTCCATCCAAATCAAACAAGAATCGATAAATCAACAACATTCATCTTTAAACGACATATTATATATCACAATAAAATTGTGAACCAAGCCTCATATAACCTTTTTTGTGTTATTTGGTAAATATATTTGTTATTCTCTAAGCGTACTAAAAAAAAACAACAATTTCTTAATCAAGAATAAAATAATATATATGAATCTAAGTTGAAGTAAGTCTTGGGTTTGATGAAATAGCTTGCATTGTGGTTTAGATGGGAAAGGGAGTTGATTTTACTGGTTGAGAGAGAGAGTTGAGACTTAAGAGAGTGTTGCTAATTTTCGTGGTGTAAACATGGGTAACTGGGTCATAGTTCAAAATAAGGGTCCAAAATTTACTAAATCTATTAACGAGCCCAAAATTCAGAATGGCTTCCCCAAAATAAATAAAATTTTTAAGCATAAAGTTTTTGTTTCTTCTTAAGATTTCCTTGTCGGACTTACCCATACTTCGAAAATGCCTGATATTGCCTGCAAGTAAACTTATATATATTGATTAACAATATAAACAAGCACTATGAAGTTTTAGGCCTGAAAGAACATCAGGGTTGAAATGAAAACCATCTATTTAAGTAGCAAATTCTTCTGATAATTTGATGCTTAATAAATTGAGCAGAGATGACATATCAATCACGTTATGACGTGGAAATTATGATTATATTCATCTTAAGAATAAGATCTTTTAGACAGTGGCAGATTAGTATCAAAATACTCGACATAAGGCCTACAAACTAGAAATCACACACCAATTACTGAACTCATGAGCACATAAGTAGTAAACAAGCAATTCAATGGGTGGGCATCTAGAAACTGTTATCCAGCATCAAAATCGTACTAAATATATAGAAAGTAACATAATAATGAAGTAATGGTGAAGGATAGACCCGGACATTATCCGGTCAAGTTCTCCATTGAATATAATCAGTTTCCGGGCAGTGTTTAAGACAGCTTCTTTGTAAAGCTCCACAAGCATTTCTACACGACAAATTAAAGAATAGGAAAATTAATGACCTTAAGAAATGAATATCAATTAGAGGACAAGGTGTAACACTACCATTGACATTAAAATATGGATAGGCGGCTAGAAACAATTCATCTTCCGGCTTCACACGGTCTGCCATTTTGACCTTCTCAGTGAATCCAAAATCCTCAAAGAATGAAGGTTTTGTTAGATAGTCCAAACTAAATGATGCTCCTTCAAAGACCGACTTATGTTTAGTATTATTTAACAGTTTCTATAAATTATTGAATAAAATTTAATTATTGGATTAGTTTGTTTTCAATATTATTATTTCTGGTTTATTATGTTGTGTTGTTACTATTTGTGTATTGAATTATTAATCTACTATGTATTGGATAATCATCTTAATTTATTTATTTTTTTTACTTAAAGCTTTATTAAAAATTTTTATTTAAAAAATTAATTGAAACACAAGGCCGGCTCGTTCAAGTTTGGATGGATTTTTAAATGGCCTACACCTGTTACTAATTATATGGGCTTGGGCTTGAAAAGCCAGACCAAGCCCATAATTTGCCAACCCTGGTCATGGGTACTAAGTTGATGTGGGATATTATTCCTAACACCTCTTGTCATGTGCAGGCCGGTCTTTTTTTTTTTTTCATTATTCCTAACACTCCCTGTCATGTGTACTCATTGATGTAGGATATTATTCCTAGTACCCTTCCATCACATGGTCTTTTTTTTTTTTTACATTGGTCCTTGTCACATGGTATGGTAGTGTGGGCCCACTTGTGCATAAGTTTGTCTCTAATATCGTATTGAAGCCTACTCAACTAACTTAACCCAAAAGGCAGCTTAAGAGTTGGCAGTTGTTCTAGTCTTATATATTTAATTTAAGTTCAATACTCAGTCTATATGAAATATTTTTCCTAACACTTAGAAAATCAACCATAGTTAATTGACACAAATCAAGAGATTTGATCGTATGATTGTATAATTCAGTAAACGCTTTAACAAGAACAAGAGTTAATGAGTTAAAAATGAAAAATAAATAAATAAAGAATAGATGTAAAGAATGTTATTCACAATCACCAAACTGACGAACAGGGGAATGAAAACCAAGGACCCCTGTTATTCCTCAATGTTTTTTTTTTCTCTCTTTTTGAAGTAGTGAAAATGCTACCAGAATATAAGAGCTCACTATTTTCATTTTGTTGAAAAGTGTTGCCTAAAAGCCGTCCTTTGCTAGTTGGAATTGTGGGCTTGAAGAGATTACTGCATGATCCATCCTTGTTACAACTTACAAGCAGAAATTTTATTTTTACGTGATCATTCACTTCAACTGTATGATCCATCCTCTTTCCTTTTAAGTTGATTAGTTCATAAACTCACAATGTGCAGGGAAATTACTGTGAGAGTAATTTAGTCTAATAAAACGAAATCTATTAAAAAATCTCCTGTACATTGTGATTTAGCCTAAAACGAAATCTATTAAAAATTACTATAAGAGTGATAAAATTACTTGAGAATAAAAATTAAATAAAAAAGGTAACTCAAAAACGACATGCAAATATCCCATAGAAGTTATTGGTCATGAGATATTTTGGGGTTGAGACAGCACTTGTATAACAGAGCAAAAGGGCACCGAAGACCGAAATGCCAGCCCATGGAGTATTGAAATAATTTTGTTTCAAGTTTGCCCTCCATCTATAGCAAGTTGTTTTGCAGTGATCATTCAATCCTTTGCAAAGTCCAGAAAATAGAAGCTCTCAGACAGCAGAGTAGCAGCTCTAGAAAGGTTATTTATAAGCGATGACGCTCCCTCTTTATTCAGCCACCAGTTCTCAATGACTCCGTCCTGAACGCGCAACTCGACGTCCTTCGCTGTGTTCTCGAGATGATGAATCAGGGACACATATTCATTTGTGTAATTCACAGATGATAGAAGTCGCAGTTCATATATTCGTTTCTCCAGATTCTCTTTAATTAAGTGTGGGCGTAAGTATGAAAAACTTGTACCATGATATTGGGAATGCAACTGCCATTTCGTTTGGTGCAGTAACTGCCATGTCTGAATAAGTTTAATTTTATGGAAAGAAGCTTGGTCTAGCGGTAAAATTCTCTCCCTGAATAATCAATCAGTCAGTTTGGTGCAGTAACAAGGTCAACGCCAAAATGAATGAAACATTCACTGAAATTTTATGTTCTTTATAGGATGGATTATAACAATATAATTGAACCTCATCTTAATTAAAGCAACAAGCAAAAGCCTTCACTATTTCTCAACAACTTTATTGCTCTAACACAACGTATTAACATTCTTAAAAACTTTGCCTTAATCACATGAAACACGAACTACTTTACTTTATTACAACCACACTGATAATGAATAGAATTATAAAGATTTAACAGGAAGCACCAAATAATAGTTTCACTGCTGCAGCAGTTTGATTCTTGTACTTCAATTACTGCAGATAAGTACGTTTAGTTTATTCTTAGCAAAACAAAAAAGAGAAAAAGACGGTCATATCTCCAAGATCTGGGGAAATGGTCATGCAAAATAGTACAACCAATAATCTTATGCAATGAATATCAATAAGAGGACAAGGCACATGACTATCATTGACGCCAAAATATGGATGGGCAACTTGAAACAATTCATTTTGACCTTTTCAGTGAAACCAAAATCGTCGAAGAAGAACGAAGGTTTTGTTAGATAGTCCAACTTGAATGATGTTCCTTCAAAGACCATTTTCTCGCAAATTTGACTTCAATTGCCTCTGCAAAAAACTAGAAACCAAATGACAGAAAATTAGAAATGTGCCTTAGGAAATGCAAACACCTTATGCGCGCAGAATATAAATACAGAGGGATTCTTTTAAAATTTTAAAAAGAATGAGATAGAAACAAGGTCAAACTTGGCCGACAAGTGTCAATGAGATTTCAAAGGTGCTTGGTGAAAGTCGTATTCATACCAATCAGTTCTAACTGACAAAAATTGCGTAGACAATAATTTTAGAATTACATTTCTTAAATTCTTTTATTTTTTTATAACTAAACGTCAATATAATAATAGAAATAATTTTGAACAACTTTTTTCTTTAATAAATATAGATATAATAATTTAGAATTATCAAACAGAAAAACAGGGGAATAGAAAGAGATCTTGTTGCAAGTGCAAATTTTGTTTCTATTCTAAATGCTGCATGCATTAAAATTAAACCTTATATATGCTACCACTATCAAGCACCCTAAAAAAAAAAAAACTAAAAAATGATTTTTCTATGATGTTGTGAGAAAAATACCGTATCAAAAGTGGATTATCATAGATCATTTGATTTGAAAGGAAATATCTCTATAGGAAAAAACCATTTTCACCCTTGAGGTTTGATCCAATTGCCCGTTTCATCCTTATTTTTCAAACTATAGCCCAAAATACACTTGAATTTATAGATAGTTTACTCTATAATTCATTGAGGAGATTTTTGAAATGCTAACTATGCTACCCAAGAGGGGAGTGAATTGGGTTCTTAAAAATTAAGCAAATAAAACCACACAATAATTAAAACTAATATCTTAATAAAATTAAAAGCAATAAATTTAACAGTGTTCGAAATTAAAAAGACAAGGGAAGAGAGATTAAACACGTGATTTTTACGTGGTTCAGCCAACCGTGCCTACGTCCACGCCTCCAAGCTCACCGGGCTCGAGGATTCCACTAAGCAAGCCTCCAAGGCTTTAACAACACTTACAATTGACTTCAAAGGTGTTAATGAACCTTTACAATAAGAGATTATTCCCAATCTCTTAACCCAAGTATATCCCAACACTTACAATCACTCGAAAACAAAGATTATAATCAATCTATCTCTCACACAAACTATATGATTACAATTGAAATCCCAAAGTGTGAATCAATGAAATAAAAACAAGTTTAAGGCTCAAAAGAGATTGTTTTCTGAGTAACAAACTCAAAGATGATTGTTGGATCTGTTTTTATTAGAATTTGATTGAGCTATTTTATAGTTGGAGCTGAAAAATAGCTGTTGTTGACTTTCTGAGAATAATCGTATCGCCGTTTGATGCTATCGGTTAACTGTTTTGACTTATCCAAATTGCTATTGTGCTCTAATTTTAAATAAATGGTTTACCATTTACGCTATTGATCATTTTATTTCCAAAAACCTGCAAAACAAACTTAACTTTCCGTTTTTGCTAAACGGTTCAAGGTTAGAAAACTTTCTCATTTCTGTAAATTATCGGTTCCCCGTTTTACAATAAATGGTTCCCCATTAATTTTCAGAATCTTCTCAGATAAACGGTGCAGGATTACAAAGATAATTTCCTCTCTGTAAATTATCAGTTTACTATTTTTCAATAAACGGTTCACAGTTAATTTTCAAAATCTATATTTTTGGCAACTTTTGTTTATAAAAAGGTTTTCCAACTCAAGTTAACAACTATTAAGCTTCTTTAAACATGTCTACAGCTTTAAGAAATTCATTTTAATAGCCCCAACATTTTAATCAAGAATTTATAAGTTTTGTTATCATCAAAATCAATATTATAAAATCAACAATTTTCAATTAAACAAATCCAAACCTTTTTTAAATAAAATTATTTAGAATATTTAAATCACATTGACTTCCATTTTTCATCATATGAACACGCTTTTACGTTGTGCGGTTTAAGAGAGTTAGTTTTAATGCTATTAAACCACATGGCTTTATAGTTCATTAAAAAATAAGCCTATTAAAACCCATGACTTAGGAGCATGTCTACATTGAAAAAAAATGAAAAAAATGAAGGTGTAGTCACTTGAGAATGATATATATATATATATATATATACATATGTATGTTCATTGAATTTTCAATAACAATAATAATAATAATTTTTCAATTAGGAATCATTGTCCATATTAAGGTCAGCAATAAGGTAAAAGATAAAAAAAAACACACATTTTAATACAATATATTTTACTTTGTAGTATTTTTAAATATGTGTTTTTATGTCTTTAGTGCATGTTTTTTAAGTAAATGAAGAATTTACTTTTTGTAGAATAATAGTATTAGTGGTTATTTATTTATTTACCTTGACCATATTAAAGTCAAGGACAAGCTAAAGGATAAAAAATTAATAAAAAAATCACTTTATTGTCTATGAAATCTATTTTTTCTTATTTTATCCTAAAAGTATATTTTACATATTATTTAGTGTTATTATTGCTTATTCATTGAGTTATCCTTAAATTTAAAAAAATTTTAAATTTATGCAAAAAGATAGAAGTTATCCTTATTTGAGAATCCTATGAATTATACAGTATACTAACTATAAATTAACTAAAGAGTATTTTGGGCACATTTTTAGAAATTAATTATATATTTGTTTATTGAGAATAGATATCATAATTCATTATAAAATCATGTCTTGATATTTTTAATTTGATGCATTTTATATGCATTACGCAGATTTATCATTTCATTTTGTTTTTTGCAACTATTTTTGAAAATGGAAAATATTAACAAGTGAATTTTTGTATGAATTATACAATTAAATATATCTCAACAACTTGTAATGAGGGATAATGATGAGGATTTGCACTAAATATGACTCAAAAGTACTTAAAAAAACCCAACACTATGATCCAATACTTCAAATGGATGCCAAGAATATGGCAAAATATGAAATGAAAATACTTAAATACCCTTCTATCCAACAAAACTCGATACTACTAATTGTATTAGAGACCTCTCGACTTCTAAACCTCTAAACTTATTAAGAGGTCTAGACGTCGAGAAGTATGACGTTTTAACATAGTTAATTTTTAAAATTTTTTATTATGGTTAACTAACCTTCAATACGATCTTGTGATTCTTTGGTTTGCTATTTCAATGAAATCTTGACTTGATAACGTAATTCTTTTATTTGAGTTTTTATTTTAGAGAGTAGAAATTTCAGAATATCAGTCTGACAGATTAATGCTTTTTTTAATAATATTCAACATAATTATATACATGCATCTAATCATGCCATCAAGGTATTTTGAACATTGCCCTGTTTTGTTTTCTTTAAATAAAGCTCTTCAATCAAAACACGCTAAAAATGAAATGCTTATACACCAATTGAACAAATAATGCCGAAGTTGAAACGAAACAACTAATTGTAATTTCCATGCAAAATGAAAAATCAATCTATGTCCTCAAGCAGAGAATGCATCAAAAATATCCAAATGGTTTTTCAAGTCTGTAGCATGAACAAAGAAACTGTAAAATAAACTTGTTGAATCATATAAAAAGGCTAACCTGGTTCAAGATAGCTTATTCACTGTACATGCAGGATGGTCTCAATCATTGTCTTTAGAATTCTGCACATTTTATACAAAATTATACATGAGTAAGTGCAAACAGCATAACAAATTTGATAATTTAATTTACCCACAAACTATTGAAAACATTAACGCGTCCCCGTTTGCTATTCAAATTGGGATAAATAAGGGCCGTGTTGATAGAATCCTTTATCAAAATTTTTGTCTTCTTATTAATGCTAAATGGGTGTAGGTTGGTGTTTTCGATACGTTGGAAGAAAGCTGAAATTTGTCAACTTATAAAGGGGTAAACTGAAATTTTCACTTCATTAAAAAACAAAAGGAAAATAAAAAACGCCATTGCCAATCATTAGTTAATACCCACCGTTTCGCGGAACAATTTTCGTATGGTGTCATTGAGGTTGCCTTACCAGCATCCTTCGTCATCATCTTCTACTTCAGTGAGTAGCACTTTGTTTAGTCTTGGTGTGCGTAAGACTCCTTGAGAGAAAATCTTCATCTTCGGACACTGCCTCACAAGTACTCGTTCCAGGCACGGGAATTCAATAGTATAATTACCCGAACAAAAGCTTGTTAGGCTTGACAAACAATCAAGTCCCAAGTACTCCAATCTCCTAAAAACAATCCAATTTTTCACTTCTTCTCCAACCTGTAATTGTATGATTTCCTCTATCATATTGCAATCAGCTATCCTCATTCTTGCAAGAAACACTAGACTTTCCGATTTTGAGAGCGTGGACAAATTTGTCAACCCGTGACACTTTGATACTTCAAGAGTCGTCAGATTTTCCAAATGCCAACAAGAGGGCACTAATTTCTGCAACTTGCAACATTCTGATATTTCTAAAGTTCCCAAATTTGGTAGAACTTTGTTGTGTTCAGTATTTTCCTTCCACAGATGCAACACCTTGGGTAATCTAGACAGCTTTAAAATATACAAATAGGGAAATGTAACCTGAAAATTAACAAAATTAGGTTGTAAATGAAAATACCCAAGTATTCTCCGCAGTCTTCCTAAGAATATTTCATTTTTAGAAGGAGCACAAAAATAAAAATCAAATCAATTACCCTTGAAACACAAATCAAACCTGATGTTGAAATGAATTCGGAAACCAGAGATGTAATATGTAAAATTGATATGGTTAGTTGATGACTACGGATATAGTTAGTTACTGTGTTAATATTGTTAAATCAAATATAAATTAAGACAACAAAAAGATGAATTAGTAAATTAGATTCTGAATCTAATGAAAGTACATCCATGCGAATGAAAGTGAAATAAAAAAAAGAATAATAATTATCACCTTTTCGATATCAAAGAAAGACTGCATATCAGCTAGCAGGAAGTTCTCCTCTGATGTTATTTCCTGAGGTTCCTTATTTTCTGTCTTGTGCAATACAGATGTAGAATTAGAGACAAATGTTTCCATATTAGGGAAATTCTCAATAGTTAGATATGACAACCCCAGCAATTTTATTTTGTTTCCTTTGAAGTTGCAGAATCTTCAGAGTTTTGGAAGATCAATGACCCTTAGCCCGAAAAGCTTAGGAAACAGGGGGCCTAAATGCTCCTCGGCATTTAGCTCTTCCAAATGAAGCACCTCTTCTAATGAATCACAATTCCTCACTTCAAGCCTTTTCAAATTGTTAAAGCGCCATAGCAGATTGGCTGGGATAGTACTCGAAATATTCGTGCAGTCATCCACCAACAGCGATTCCAAATTGTTGAAGAAGCTCATAGGCAGTGCTTGGCCATGCCATATTTCTCTAATACGAGGAAACTGTCAGAGTTTCAATTTCTTTATGTCACGGAATCCAACCTACACAAACCAAAAAAAAAAAAAATTGCACTAGATTTTTACATTAAATTTGAACGTCTTTTGTTTCAAGAATAAATATAGAAGGGAACAAGACTAATGAAACAATGACAATATAAATATTGGTTTATTTATTATGTATGCAAGGTCATTTAATCTAAAAAAAATCTCACATATATATTAAAGATTCGTGCTAGTTTGAGCAATTTTGATGAATCGATTAACATATACCATTTCTTCGTTAACACTTTTGTATAGTGGAATTAAGGTTGCCTTCCCAATGGCAAAATTCATCCTCTTCCTCTTCAATCACGCGCACTTTCACCTTGTTTAGTTTCGGTGTCCGTAAGACTCCCTGAGAAAATCTTTGTTTAGTTGGTGTGCAAGTGCAAGGGCGATGCAAGAGCAATTTGGGTGAATCGATTAACACATACCATTTCTTCGAACAACTATTGCATAGTTGAATTAAGGATGCCTTTCCAATGGCGTAATTCATCCTCTTCTTTTTTAGTCGCTTGTACTTCGAATAGCTTTGGTGTGCATAAGACTCCCTGAGAAAATGTCTTCATATTCGGACAATTTATCACAAAAACTTGTTCTAAGGATCCGAATTCGAGCTTGTAATTCTCCAAACAAAAGCTTGAAAGCCTTGGCAAATAACTAAGTTTCAAAAGTTTTAATTAGCCGAAAGTAATACATATCTCCTTCACTTCTTCTCCAGCATATCCTATGATTTCTTCTATATTTTCGCAGTCATCAATATATTAAGATTCACTAGACTACTGGAAGTTCCAACCTGAAAATCAGCTGTGTGTATCAATGGAAAAAACAAATGTAAGAATAGTACTCAACCGGCAAATTCCAAGTAGGTTTAAATCATACAATTCTTTTTTAAAGATAGCAAAGCATGAATGTCTACTCGAGTACTTTTTATTAAAGTAAAAAAGGCAAAAGAAATTCCAGAAATATAAAGATAATGAAAATACATTTTTACTATTTTAGTGGTAGGAAAGTAGAAAGAATTCCAGCTAATATATCATTTTTAAATATTTTAAATTCATTTTTCAACTTGATGCTAGGTTTTAAACAAGAATGATCAATTCTCAGTGTTCCTGTTTTTTGAAAAATTAAACCAAAACGTTTTTTTTTCTTTTCTCACTTTCTCTCTTTTTTTTTTTTTATATATTTAAAAATTGGAAAACATATTTGGAAAACAATTCCCAACGCCATCAAAATGGGACTGCTATAGAGTGGATATTTGTTAAGTATTAATCCTAGATTTGGGGAGATTCTTTTCAATATGATCATAAATTTGGGCTTTATCGTTGTCAATTTGATAACTAACTAGAGATATTAATTAAATTTAAAGACTTCAGTAAAAGAAAAATATATATTTTGCCTCGGAAAGTCAAAGATTTGATGGTAAATAATTTTTTAAAATCATATTTATTAATTAAGATTTAAACGAAAGCATTTAAGTTGAATTATATGGTCGACTTCAACACATTCGAATCTAAAGAGTGGAAACACAAAAATGATTAAAACATTCTTGAATGTTATTTGAAATAAAACTTCAACTGTAAATAGCAAACTTACCATTGAAGGAAAAATATTTTTCATTAGGTTATTACACCTACATATCTACAAGTCCTTCAATTTGCTAAAAGAATCCGTGGCAATCTTGTGGTTCCATATTTTTCTCAAGTCAATCATACAGCTAAAACGTAATACCTCCAAACTGGGGAGTCGTATCTGAAGTTAAAAATTCAATGCAATTAATTATTAATGGCATAATCAATAGATAGCTTAATTAGAGGTACTTAACAGAGCATTTTTTACTTCTTAAGGATCAGAGTTTTTGCTACTAACAGAAACGTACTTCAAGTGTCTGAATAAAAACCAACCATAAATTAACGATAAATGAACAATAACTCAAAAACTCAAGCAAAACAAGCCATAGAAATTTTTTTTTGGAAAGTGGATGAAAATTAAGAAAGAAATGCCATAAAGATCAAGCATCAGAGATTATGTTATTAAAAGAAATTAATTGAAGATTTTAGGACAAGTGCACCTGTTTAATTATGTTGGATCAGAAAGTTGATGAGCTTCTGTAATTGCCTTGAATATTTAAGAACAATTTTAGTGAGCAGAAAACTACTGTTACCTGCATAGGAATGTGATTATAGAGAGCTTATGAGAGCAATGACAATGATTTGGGAAAGAAGAAGACTTAATTATGCAGCCTTTAATATTTATTAAATGATCACTGATAATTTCTTTTATGAATAAACAGCCGACAACAAAGGAAAAAAAAAAGTGCTAAATTTACTTACTAAGTCTTATTTTATTTTTAATTTGTTTTATTTTCATTCGCCAAAGAGGGAATCTCTCTTTTTTTTTTCAGAGAATCTCCTTTCCTAATACAACATAATTAAAGCAATCTATAACTAATACAAGAATCATATAATATAATAATTAAAAACACCCACATATTTATAATATTAATAATGGGGTCCATATGTTTATACTAATTAAATTGGCGGACCAGAATTTATTTGACCTTACTTGTTATTGAAAACGACAGAGAAAAATCAGCGTACTGATAGTTTCGATCGTGGAGTTCCGTTGTGGATAGCACTTCCAATACTGAAAAAGAAGCTTTCATCAACTTTCTCGCATGGACACGTACCATCATGCATGATTGCATTATTTTCCTAGAAAAGCAAGATTAATTCTTTTAATAAGTATAAGCGTAGGTGGCAATTCGTTCATGACACAAGTGGAACAACAATATCAAACCATTGATGAGCACGCTCAAGATGCTTAATTGGGAACCAAATTATGACAGCAATTCAAAATCGGAATCCGCCTGATGGACAGGCTTGACCGCACAGCCCGAGATGTAATGTTGCACTTTTACATTTTCAATGATACGACACTGGAATTTGATGTAATGTTGATTTATTTTTCCTGTGATAATCAGAAATTTGCATCATTAACTGGACGTAAAGGTTACATAATAACTTAAAAGGTAGAATTTTGTTTTTCTCATTTTGGAACAATCAGTTCAATCTATTTTAAATAAGACAAAATCGATTAAAAATTAAACCAAACTAACGCAGTCCAGTTGAACTCATTTGTATCATCAAGTGCCATAAAATAAAATGCTTACTGCCATAAGAATTTGCAGAGGGAATAAAATTGGGCCATCAATTGACAAGCAATTAATTTGAATTCCAATTGGCTAGTTTCTAAAACAATTGACAACTTTATTTGGAGTCACCATTAAGCACATTGTGTAAAAGTGCAACATGCACAGGAAAACAATCAAGTTGAATCATGTATCAGAGATTGGCCCGGTTCAAGGTAGCTTCTTCACCGTCCCTGAAGGGTTGGTTCAATCTTGTCTTTAGAATTCTGCACATTTTTGTAATTACTTGTGTAAGCAAGCGTACATTACCACCATAATAATAATAAAGTGAGAGTAATGATTCGACCACAACTTCTTGTCTACAAATAATATTGTATAAATTAATGTGACATAATATGATTGGTTAAACAAAAACATTACATGACCCTCACAATTTATTTATTGTTATTATTATATATTTTTTCTGTCAACCAATCATATTATACCACATCAGTTGCTACAAAATAATTTGCTAGATAGCGCCAACACTTAATTGATACTCACCATTTCATTGAACAATTTTTTTATGGTGTCATTGAGGTTGCCTTCCCAACATCCTTCATCATCATCATCATCATCTTCTTCTTCTTCCGTGAGTTTCACTTTGTTTAGCTGTGGTGTGTCTATGACTCCATGAGAGAAAATCATCATCTTTGGGCACTGTCTTGCAACTACTCGTTTCAAGGACGGGAACTCGAGAGTGTAATTACTCGAACAAAAGCTTGTTAGGCTTGGCAAACAATCAAGTGTCAAGTACTCCAATCTTCTGAAAACCACGCAATCTTTCGCTTCTTCTCCAACCTGCAATTCTATGATTTCTTCTATCATTTTGCAACCAGCTATCTTCATTCTTACAAGATTCACTAGATTTTTAGATGTTGAGAGCGTCAACAGATTTATCAACCTATGACACTTCGATACTTCCAGTTTCCACAGATTTTCCAAAGGCCACGAAGACGATACTGATTTTTGCAATTTACTACATTCTGATTTTTCTGAAGTTTTCAAATTTGCAAAAACCTTGTTGGATTCGGCATTTTCCTTCCAGAGATGCTGCACTTTGTGTAATCCAGACAGCTTTAAAAACGTCAATTTAGGGAATGCAACCTGAAAATCAATAAAAAGTAAGCTGTAAATGAAAATATTTATCCAATCTCCACAGTCTTCCCAAGCATATTTCATGGGCAAGATTAATCAAGACATTTTATATTTTATTTCCAAATTAGTCTGATTTGCAGTATATCCCAAAAATAAATATCAAATCGATTGCCTTTGAACACATCTCTGCTCCCAAAAATAACAGAGATGTAACACATAAAATTGACATAGTTCATCACCTCATGTTACGAGGCATCTAATTAATTTGAGACATTTTTATAATTCATACTATAAGTTAGTTAATAACTGCAGTTATATTGTTAAATCAGATATAAATTAAGACGACATGCAGAAAGATGAGTCATTGAATTTTATTTTGATTCTAATGAAATTAAATCTACGCGAACGAAAGTGAAGGAAAAATTAAATAATAATCACCTTTTCATTGAAGAGAGGTTGTATTCGATCAGCCAGCAAGAAGTTCTCTTCTGATGTTAATTTTTGAGGTTCCTTATTATCTGCTGTCATGTGCTGTACAGATGTAGAATTGGATACGAATGTTTCCAACTTAGGGCAATTCTCAATGGTCAGATTCCGCAAGTCAGGGAATTCAATTATATTCTCGTTGAAGTTGCAGAATCTTTTGAGTTTTGGAAGATCCTTGATTCTTAGATCCCCAAGTAAAGGAAATAGTGGACCAAAATGTTCTTCCTCAGCATTTAGCTCTTCCAAGTGAAGAACCTCTTCTAATGAATCACAATTCATCACTTTCAGAAGTTTCAAATTGTTCAAGCACCGTAGCAGATTGGCTGGAATATCAATCGACTTATTCGTGCAGTCGTCCACCACCAGCCGTTCGAAATTGTTAAAGAAGCCGACAGGCCGTGCTTGGCCATGCCATATTTCTCTCAAACGAGGAAAATATGAGTGTGTCAAACGCCGTATGTCACGGAATCCAACCTACACAAACCAAAACAATAGCATTAGATATATAAACTACACACACACATTAAACTTACATGTTTTTTGTTTTAACTTCTAAAAATAAATATACAAGGCAGATGTATATATATAAATGTGCAAGGGAAATGCATTTCTTCGTAATTTGGGTGAAATCAATTAACTCATACCATTTCTTCGTAACACTTTTGTATAGTGGAATTAAGGTTGCCTTCCCAATAGCGCAATTCATCATCTTCTCTTTTAGTCACTTGCACTTCGTACAGCTTTGGTGTGGATAAGATTCCCTGAGAAAAAGTCTTCATATTTGGACACCGTATTACAGAAACTCGTTCCAATGATGGGAATTCAAGAGTGTAATTCTCCAAACAAAAGCTGGTAAGCCTTGGTAAATAATCAAGTTCCAAAATGTTTAATTCACTGAAAGCAATGCGATTCTCCTTCACTTGTTCGTCAACATGTCCTATGATTTCTTCTAACTTTTCGCAATAAGATACTTTAAGATTCACTAGACTACTAGGAATTCCAACCTGAAAATAAGCCAAAATGTGTGTAGGAGCACGTGTACATGTATGTATGTAAGTAAGTATGTATTAAAAAAATAAAAATGTAAGAGTAGAATTCAATTAGAGTCAAAGTATGTTTAAATCATACAATTATACGCTTTATGAGCACAACAAACCATGAATGTGTACCGGCTTTTTTTTTGTTAAGGAAAAAAGATTAAAAAAGGATAAATGAATAAAAGTCCAGGAAAACAAAGATAATGAAAATGTATTTATCCTATTAGTATTAGGAACGCAGAAAGAATTTTAGCTAGTTTTTAAAATAAATTCGCAAATTTCAACTATTCCCCTTTTTAAAAAAAACTCAACCAAAACACTCCTTTTTTGGAAAACACTTCCCAGCACAGTTAACATGGGACTGTTGTAAAATGAATCTTTGTTAAGTATTCCCAAACTTGAGGAAATTTCTTTTCAACCAGGGGTCAGTGGTTAATTAATGGCATAATCAATTCATAGCTAAATTAGAGATATTAATAAAATTTGAAGACTTTTTTTTTCCCCCAATCGAAATTTGAAGAATTAAGGAAAAGAGAAATATACATATGAAATTGTGCCTATCTTTTAATTTCTGAAAATCGAATTTATTAAGATTTAAGCAAAACAATTAATTGAATTATGTTATGTTGGTGAGCCCGAAGAGATGAATCTTAACATTTTGTTGCAATGATATGTCACAACTAAATCTGAATGAAAATGTCCCATATTGGCAAAACTCGTTAGTTTTGGAAGCCATGAGAGCTCCAGGGACTGTAGTCTTGGAAAAACCTCTAATTCACTCAACTTTCCTTCATCTCCTCCTGACCACCCCGTGGTGTCGACTACCCCTTCCATTGACTCACAAACGCTTATCTCAAGATGTTTGGAGTTGAAAAAGACTATTAACCATAGAATATGAAAACAGATACTTCATACTATTACACATGCTCACGGTCACTTTTGTTAAATTTTGACAACAATACATCCCCTGAAACTGATCGGGCCATAATTTTTCAATGTTCCTTAAATCTCTAAGTTTTAACTCCTCCAAATTTGGAAAAACATCCTGCAAAGCAAAACCGTACTTTCTCATTCCTTCAAATATAACTGTCTAATATAATATTCATTTGATGATTGGAGATTAATCGTTATAATATATCAATTAACAAATTATTAAATTGAAAATTATAACCTTGTGAACAGGATCATCCTCCATGTCGGTTCCTATAAACAATAAAAAACAATATATAATTAATCTCTGTTTTATTTTTATTTTTTCAAAATAATTGAGGTGAAGTCAATAATCCCGCCAATACCTAATTTCAACACTTACCAACAATCATTCTCAGTCCACGGCAATTAGACACTGCTACTTTTTCGAGACGCAATAGGTTTTTAGCCGCGGAGAATGAGAAGAGATGCTTCAATTTGTGACAGGATTCTACTTCTATAATCCTTAAGTTGCTGAAAGATTGATCTTCCGTGAGTTGACTGTCACATATCGTCTCCAAATTGATCAAATGACTAAGAGACAACGACTCCAGCGAGGGGAAGACTTCGCAATGAACCCTTCCTATTGAACTGACAATGCCTAAAATCTCAGAACAAGATCCTACTCGAAGATGCTTCAATTGTGGAAAACCTTCCCCATCGTCTAAATCGCGAACAACACTCTGAACACCCTTCAATTTTCCCAGATAGAGTCCTCCAGCTCTCTTCAGCAACATTTTCATCCCATAATTCCACGAAAGAATGCTAAGTTTATCTAGCCCCTCGAGCCTCATCAATCTTGATGTTTCAGATTTAATGTACCAGGTGCGCGGCCCAGTTCGTATATATATTTGATATCTTAGCAATTCCACAGAGACCAAATCCGGCGGCAGAATTTCGGCATCCGGAACTTCTATCTCCAAAGTAGTTAGCTTTGTCAACCCCTTCAACTCGACAAGACTGGCATTGCTTCCTCCTTCAACCTTATCCCACTGTGTAAAGCTATCACCAATATACAATTCTTCTAATCGAGATAATTTTGATATGACATTCGGTGCTATCACCTCAAGCCTCCAACAATAGCTCAAATCTAGCAACTGTAACCGCGTCAATTGTCCAATTTCAAGTGGTAACTGCTCGATGTAGGAATATGCAAGGCTGAGAATCTCTAATTTCTTTAGCTGTCCAACTATTGCTATATCTTTTAGTGGACAAAAATCTAAACACAATGTTTGAAGGTTAATGAGGTGACCAAGTGATGAAGGTAATGAAGACAAGTAAATTCTAGTAAAATCTAAAACTTTTAGTCCTTCCGTCCCTTCAAAAAGGTGATCTGAAATTTGGACGGCTTCACCCTTTGTAAGCAACAAAAATAACTGGAGATTGGGACATTGCAACCTTTCAGGTAGCTCTTGAATATCTGTATGAGGCAATGAAATAGCAATTGGATCTTTCCATATTGTCTCTTCCATCTTTTTCTCCACGTCAGCAACGTTTGGAATATTAAACATGCGCTCCTCTATGGCAATTGATGCAGCAACAGCATGAATGACGTCGTGCATTTTAACTTTATCTTTAGCATCACCGTCCAACAATAAGCATGAAGATTTGAGATTGTCGATCAACCGATGCACCCTACTCCTTTCTTCTTCCAGTGTGTAAACGTTTTTAAAATAGCCCATACCCATACCATATCTCAATAAGGAAGAAAATTCTATGGCATCACCTTCACCGTATAGACCACAAAGTCGGAACAGAGATTGTGCTTCCTCACTTCCCAAGAAGTCATAACTCAATTTTATGGAGGTGTACACATTTACTTGCATGCCATGAATTTCTCTTGCATCGGATCTTCTTAGCTGATTCAATGCATCTTTCCAAAATTCAAGCTCCTTAGTTTTCAGAGCATTTGCAACTGTACTCAGTGCAACAGGCAAACCTCCACATCTTTCAACGATCTCATCTGCTATACTTTGAATCGTAGGTATTTTTGTTGAATTACCCACTATCTTCTCAAATAACTGCCATGCTTCTTCTTTTAACAAATCATCGATTTGGAAATTTTTTTGAGAATTCATATCAATGCACAATAAATCTCGACTTCTAGACGTCAGTATTATTGTGCATCGTCTCTGATCATCCGTTCTTTCTTTCTCAACATTCCCAGAAGGAATTCCTGTTTTATCCAACTCGAGTTTTGTCCAGATATTATCTAATATGATGAGGAGCCGCTTCTCTTTCTTCAATCTTTCACGTAATCTTTCAGCCCTTTGGAATTCATTCTCATTCAAGCCAAATTCCATGCCTAAATCAAAAGCAAGCTTGTCTTGAATTTTACGATGATCTGGGCTCTGTGTTACCTCAGCCATAACGACCTTATCGAACAACTTGTCTTCCATCACTTGCTTTGCAACTTGCTTGACTAGCGTGGTTTTACCCACGCCGCCCATCCCGTAGATCCCAATTACGTTGAGTTTATCATCCATCACCGCCTTCATAACATCTTGAAATACTTTCGTTCTTGAATCAAAGGCCTCGAAATCTTTCACTTGCGCATGTTCCGTACTCTTTGGAGGAGGACGGTAGGAAACATTAGAGAAGTTGCCTTTTCCCACGAGATTAGCGGCAGTCTCTGCGGCAGTTGCAGCTTGTTTACTAAGTTTGTAACGAGCGATCAAATTTGGGCACAATCCTTTGAAGCAAGGCTTCTTAGCACTATCTTCATGATCAATGATGGATTTTACAACCCCTTCGCTGAATTCATCAACTCTATGTAGCCAGTCTGTGACACCCTCGTAAATCTCGTCCCCTTGTAGTCTAGCATGATCAACTGGTTGCTGCACCATTTCTCTTTTATGTCCCAGCTGCGTCACTTGATCTTTTAGCTCATCTATGTAGCTCTGGTACTTGAACAATGTCTTTGTACCTTCTGATACAATGCCGGAAAAAGCCGCGAGACCCACTTCTGCAGCCATTGAATGTTGCTGAACAATATATATATATATATTTTGGCTATTGAAAAAATTAGATTCAAATAAATTAAAATGAATTAGAGAGGAGGACAAAGAGAGGAACAATAGCAAAAAACTTCCTTTTTTTTTTTTCTCCTCTCAAGGATAACCGATAGGTTTCAAGGGTATGAACGAAAAACAACAGCTATTGACCAACGGCTATTAACTGACAACAAAAGTTAACAATGAACAATAATTTAAAACTCAAGAAAATTAAATGATAAGATTGAGACAAACAAGAGATATTTTTTCGTGGACATTAAGAAAGAACTGCTATCAAGATCAAGGATTACTGGATTAGAGATTATGCTATAAATAGAAATTATTAAAGGATTTGGAACAACTTTACCTCTTTAATTATCTAGGATGATGAGCTTCTTTATTCACCTTGAATATATAATATCAACTTTAGCGAGCAAAAGATCACTGGTAACCGCAGAGGAGTAAAGAGTCTATGAGAGTAATAACAATGAATTGCAAAATAAGAAGACTTAATCATGCACCCCTTTTCATATTATGTACTTGGTCACTGTTGTCGTATCGACGCGCGTATTTTTTCATGAATGATTCTGTTGATTGAAAGATTGCTCAAGTAAAACAGTCTTCATACTGAATATGATTCCAATTAAAATAAGCTTTGTAAGATGCCGAATAAAAGATAAAGCAGAAGCTTGGATGAATGAACGTGGACCAGAACTTTTATAAAAGCAGAAGCCTATAAGAAACACAAAAGGCATTTTAAAAAGAAACAAAAGTGGAAAAATCAAAGTAAGATCAATAATGACTTGATTTATACTGTTTTGTTGTTTCACCTATTCTGTCCACAAATGATGCTTCGCTGTTACTAGGCCCGCATGGACATTATTTACAAATTGTATTTCTGTTTCACTGAAAAAATGAAAAACTTTTCATCGAACAAAATTGCACAGATTTTATATTTAATACTAAGGTTATCAAATATAGAATCTGAATAAAAAATTTTAATTATAAGATAATTATTATCTAAAGAGAGGTCTAAAAAATAGGATTTGCAATTATAAGTAATTTAAAAAATCTATTAAATGACTAAAATGAAAATTTTTCTAACATATAAAGCCTAATAACTACCTAGTTTGTCTATGCCTAAACCTGTCCCTTGATATACAAAATAAAGGTTTTTGTTTAATTTTTGGCTAATAAGATCATTGAAAGTATTCAAGGCAGCTGAACTCATAGGAAAGCCAGGATCAAATAAGAGCTCCGTACTACGGCTGTCAATATTATATTTCTATTTATTATAAAATTTAGTTTAATATGAAATAAAATTATAAATATTAAAATATTTTTAAAAATATTTGTACATGTTATTATATTTATTTTAAAATATTGGAGTCAATATTTTAAAATTTATAAAGACAAAAAGACTTGTAATAAAAAAAGAACTCGTTTATTGAAAAATATAATTTTTTGCCCAAACTTATCCTTTTGCCTTTTTGAAAAGAAACAATAAATTAGAAAGTCCATGGTCATGATTAGCTTCTAACCCCGTCCCGTGATCTCCGCTGTCTGCCACTATGAATAATGGGAATGACACCGCAATTGAATATGACAAAGTTTTTTGTTCGGATCTAATTTTACACCACGTGAAACTCGCGTTGGATCTAATTTTATATCGTCAGTTCTTTATATATTTATTTTATTTATTTCATACGTATATAATTGTCTTAGGCTGATAAAATGCAAAATATTAGGTAACAATACTAATTAATAATGCATCAAATTTGGGTTTGAGTTTTACAAAAATATTTTGTCCATCACTTATCCTTAAGATATTAACCGGAATATATTTTAATATTAAATAATCAAAATCTATTTAATTGTATGTATTTCACATATAACATGTTAGATTTAATTAAATTTTAAGTTGTAGCTAAAAAATATTTATGTTACGAAAGTCGAATCCAGTAGCCACATGTTAGATTTGTACAAATAATGCAACCATCCAAAAGTAAAAAGTGTGATGGGTCCTCCAAAATTTGAAAATGTCATCAACATCCAATCACGTTATGACGTGGAAATTATGATTATATTCATCTTAAGAATAAGATCTTTTAGACAGTGGCAGATTAGTATCAAAATACTCGACAGAAGACCTACAAACTAGAAATCACACACCAATTATTGAACTCATGAGCACATAAGTTGATCTTTCATAAGCTATAAAACAAATCTGGTATAACATAAAAAAGTGGGATTTATTACCAGACAAGAACTTTGATGAAACTCAAGCTGACGGAAGGGCATCACTTCCTGCTGATGCAAACATATATACTTATTACTGACTTTCTCGAGGACCCTCCAGGAACCTGGGTAGCACCTAACAGAAAGTGGAAAAGAAAAGAATGTAAAATATGAGTTAAGCAGCAGCAAAACAGCGAGTGGTACTAGGCAAGCATTAATATGTTGCCGCGGGAAAAGTCTCAGTAACTGCCAGCAAACCTGAAAAGGGTTCCTCCATTTCGACCCTTAAAATTGTGAATGTAAAAGTGTTTTGGATAGTGCAGCCAGCTTAGTGTTTTGGATAATCTTTTGCTGATTTAGGGAAATCTATCTCTGATCCCTTCATCGCACATTCCAAAACAACTCTACTACAACTAAGTTACTAATTCTTTTTGTTAAGGCCTTGTTATTATTATTATTATTTTTTTTAAAAAAAGGTCTTCCTTGCAACATTTTTGTGGAAGATATAACACGGTCATCCTTATTAATTCTCTTTTAGATTTCTGTAAGTGAGTTTCAAAATATTGTATTCGAAAATAGAAGCAAAAAAAACGCTTCACTTTCAATTTTTGCAACAAGATACCAATTGAAGGACCAGAAAGTAGTAAACAAGCAATTAAATGGGTGGGCATCTAGAAACTGTTATACAGCATCAAAATCGTACTAAATATATAGAAAGTAACATAATAATGTAGGAATGGTGAAGGATAGGCCCGGACCTTATCCGGTCAAGTTCTCCATTGAATATAATCAGTTTCCGGGCAGTGCTTAAGACAGCTTCTTTGTAAAGCTCTTGAACCACAAGCATTTCTACAAGACAAATTAAAGAATAGCAAAATTAATGACCTTAAGAAATGAATATCAATTAGAGGACAAGGTGTAAGACTACCATTGACATTAAAATATGGATAGGCGGCTAGAAACAATTCATCTTCCAGCTTCACACGGTCTGCCATTTTGACCTTCTCAGAGAATCCAAAATCCTCAAATAATGAAGGTTTTGTTAGATAGTCCAAACTAAATGATGCTCCTTCAAAGACCGACTTTCTTGCAAATTTGACTTCAGTTGCCTCCGGGAAATACTAAAAACCAAATGATAGACCAAGATCACGAAATGAACCGTGAACATAGATATCAGATAATCATAAATGGGCCTTAAACAAACTGCTAACAAAGTAGGAAATGCATACACACAGCATTATTCATAAACCTTATGCACATGAAATATATATACAGAGGGGTCCTCTTATGAATTTAGTTTATATCCTAAGATGAGACAACGAACAATTGGACGCAATCTAAGGGCTAACATTTGTTTGATTATTATATGAAAAAATAAAAAAACAGAGTTGATTGATGGCCTTTTATGGCTTGCCTACACCTCTAAAGTGCAGAGAGCCTGGTTGCTGCCATGCTTTACCTGCCGCGCACACTTGATTTTACAAGACAGAAATTCTTAGTACACATGTATGTATTTATGTTGTATACGCACACACAGAGACAAACACTGTACCTCTATTAAAACTAAACACTTGACAAAATAATATAAATTAAAACTATATACCTGTATAGCCTCTACATCTGTTTCAATCTCTGCCTCCTCATCGAGAATCTTAGCATATGCTGGAGAGGTCAATGCCACAACTAATTAAAAAAACAAATTCAAGTTATATTAGTTAATTTAAATAAATAAAAATATAAAAATTAAAATGCAAACCATATACCTCCACAAAGAGCACATATCCAACTTTTACTACACATCAAAACTTCCAATGTGCTTGGATGAAATCTATTGCAATATGGGCTTACAATTGACCACCAGTACTGAAAGCGAATTCAGAAGCAATAATGGTAACTGAAATAGCCAAAATATCACTCGCAATTTGAAACAATATAGGAAAGTTACCACTATTTACTTTCCACAGAGCTAAAACATCAAAATGTTCCTCAACATTAAATGGTAGTGACTTTTCGCTCAAATAAGTGTCTAGCTCGTCCTTTACTTCCTCATTACCAACATTAACAAAACTAGTAAACCCCAAAATCCATTCAATTGAACTCCTATGGGGAACTCGACACACAATGAGTACTCAATGAACTAGAGCTATACCTAGGAGAACTAGCAACTAATACATATCTAGCTTTGTACTCTTTCACTATACTTTGACAATCACCATACACTATTTGGATACGAGAAGTAGCATCATCCCTATAAATCATTGGAAAAGGAATGCTCGACCAACGTAATTTTGAACCTAGGATCAAAGATACATGCAATAGACAATATTCCACTCATGTTATGCCAATACTTATTGAACTTTTCAATCATTTTCTTTGCCATGATTCTAAATTCATCATACCTACGAGTTGAAACCCACTCATTTAGGCGCAATCTAATATCACACACATGGTGTAGAAATAGATTAGATGTCGGATAATTGGTACCAACAAACAATGTTGTACAATACATAAAACATTTGAAATCATTTTCTAAGGCACTAGCCAATTGCCAATCATAAAAACTTCTGAAGTCATCATGAAGTCTAGAGGTCGAGAAGTATGGCATTTTAACATAATTAATTTTTTTTTTTATTACGGCCAACTAAACTTCAATTCCATCTTATGATGCTTGGTTTGCTATTTCAACGAGATCTTTAACATGATCTAGACTTGATAACATAATTTTTGTATTTGATTATTTTAATTTAAAGAGTAGCAGTTTGGGAATATCAGCCAGACAGAATAATTCTTTTATAACATTCCCAAGTTGGTCCTTAATTAATCTAAAATGATTACTTTAGTTCTTTTGGGATGAAAGGTCATTTATTGTGTTGAAGGAATTTTAAATAATAGAAAAAAATAAGTAATGGTAACAAAAACTAATTTATGATAATGAAGTCTATGGGACTAATTCAACCCAAAAGCTTATGATAATTTATTTTATTTATTTCGTACATCATTGTAACTAATTTTAACATAATTAATTTTTTTATGGGTAACTAAACTTCAATTCGATCTTGTGATGCTTGCTTTGCTATTTCAACGAGATCTTTAACATGAACTTGACTTGATAACATAATTGTTAATATTTGAGTCTTTTAATTTAGAGAGCAGTGGTTTGAGAATATCAGCCTGACAGAATAATTCTTTTTAATAATATTCAACATAATTTTAATCTTCTCGTAAATAAATTATATACTCGCATCTATCTAATAATGCCATAAAAGAATTATGAGCAATGTCCTGTGTTATTTTATTTAAATAAAGATATTCAATCAAAACAAGCTAAAAACCAAATGCTTATAACACCAATTGAACAAATGCTGCAGAAGTTGAAACACAACATCTAGTTGTATTTTGCGTGCAAAACGAAAAATCAATGTATATGTTTTAGCAGAGAATGTATCCAAGAAATTCAAAGTGTTTTACAAGTCTGGAACATCACAAATTAACTGTAAAATAAGCATGTTGAATCATATTAATAAAAAGACTAACCTAGTTTGCACCCAGACCTTATCTGTAAAGCTTAATTTCCGCTCAGAAATTAAGACAAAGACTTAAAGGCTAGCTTATGGATCAATTTAAGCACTGAAACTAATAACAGTGATACAAAAAAGTGCAAAAGTACGGTATTAGCATCAGCAATTGACCTCTGCTTTTGCTTAGACAAAGGTTCTCATTCCAGAGGAATTATTAGATGCCCTTGCCTCACATGTTTGGATGTGAAGGGGAAAAAGGAAGTTTGAATTATTCAATCTCATTTCTAATGGCATTCACAGAGAACCTATAAAACAAAAAAATAAAAAAATAAAAATTTGCAGCCATGAAAAGCTTAGTAACGGAAAAACCTACTCTTTTATCTGCCACAGACCTAATCCGGACCCATTTAATTAAAAAAGAATACAAAGCAAATCTAAAAGACACAAATTGGATGCATGTCCAGGAGCCATATCAAAGGTGTTATATAACTAACCCCTCCGAGATAAAAGCACAAGGATAATTTTAGAATTACACTTTTTTAATTTTGGTTAATAAATAAACGTCTATACATTTACCGTTCAATAGATTAGGGTGAATGGGGGGCCACCTTGATGAAATTCTTCATCAAACATTTTGTATTCTTATTGCTAAAGGGGTGTGTGGTGATACGCTATATAATTTTTTAATTTACAAAGGTGTAAATTAAAATTTACATAATAATAATAATAACAATAAAACGAGTGAGATAATATAACTACAAACATTTCAAATAATATTGTAGCAATAGTATCCTATAAACTAACGCGACATGATATTATTGGTTAAACAAAAAAGTCACATGACCCACGTAATTTATTTTTTTATTACTACATATTTTAATTAATTAATAATATTATGCCACATCAGTTTCTATAAAATAATTTAAAAGTGTAGGGGCTCTAATGTTATGCATAAAACTAGGCTAGCTAGCGCCAAATACTTAATCGATTAATACTCACCTTTTCATTGAACAATTTTTGTATGGTCTCATTGAGGTTGCCTTCCCAGCATCCTTCATTATTTTCATCGTCTTCGTCATCTTCTTCTTCTTCTTCTTCTTCGACATCTTCGTCGTCATCCTGTTCTTCTTCGGTGAGTTTCACTTTGTTTAGCTTTGGTGTGTCTACGACTCCATGAGAGAAAATCTTCATCTTTGGGCACAGTCTCACAAGTCTCGTCTGCAATAGGCTGAATAGCAGATGTTTTTGCTGAATCACCCACTATGTTCTCACACAACTGCAACGCTTCGTCCTTTGATAAAACCTTAATTGGGAAATTCTTCTGAGATTTCATATCATTTTCTAATAAATCTCGATTTCTAGGCGTCAATATTATTGTGCATCGGCTTTGATCATCCTTCCTTTCTTTCTCAACATCCCTGGAAGGAATTCCGACCACCTCAAACTCAAGTTTTGTCCAAATGTTGTCCAAAATAATGAGGAACCGCTTCTCATTCAAGCCAAATTCCATACCTAAATCAAAAGCAAGTTTGTCTTGAATTTTCTGATGATTTGGGGTCTGTGTTACCTCAGCCATAATGACCTTATCGAACAACTTATCTTCCATCGCTTGCTTAGCAACTTGGTTGACCAGCGTGGTTTTTACCCACAGCGCCCATCCCGTAGACCCCAATTATGTTGAACTTATCATCCTCCAGCGCCTCCGCAACATCTTGAAATACCATTATTCTTGAATCAAAGACCTCGTAATCTTTCACTCATGATCAAGAAGTTGCCTTCTTCCACTAGATTAGCTGCATCTTTTGCGGGCTTTGCTGCTTGTTTACTGAGTTTGTAACGAGACATCAAATTTGGGCACAATCTTTTAAAGCAGGACTTCTTAGCTCTGTCTTCATCATCAATGATGGATTTTGCAACCCCTTCACAGAATTCATCAACTTTATTTAGCCAGTCTGTGAAACCCTCATAAATCTCATCGCCTTGTCGTCTAGCATGATTCACTTGCTGCACCATTTCTCTTTTGTGTTCCAGCTGCTTCACTTGATCTTTCAGCCCACCTATATAGCTCTGGTACTTGAACATGATCGGTTCGAACATTGTCTTTGCACCTTCTGATACAATGCTGGAAAAAGCAGTGAGACCAACTTCTGCCGCAATTGCCTATTGCTTAACAATATATATTTTTTTGGCTGTTGAAAAAGTTGGATTCAAATAAATTAAAATAAACTAGAGGGGAAGACAAATAAAGAAACGACAGCAAACAATTGATATTGATCTTTAACCGACTGATAATTAAACAGAGAACTTCTTAACAATATATATTTTTGTCTTGTTTTTTTTTCCTGGACATTAAGAAAGAATTGCTATCAAGATAAAGGATTAGAGATTATGCTATTAATAGAAATTATTAAAGGATTTATGATTGACTGATTTTCAATTCTGCCTAAAAGATCTTTAACCAAAGTTTAATAGCTATCATGCACTCCTTAAAAGCAAATGTATATCTTTTTTAGATTTGACTGAATTTGAACTTGCTGGATTGGTTGGTTTTAGATTATTAATATATATGAGACATTACAATGTAAATATTTTCTCGCTGATCTTTAATCTTCAAGTAAAATTAGATACAAAGCAAATCTAATAAAATGACAAACAAACAAAGAAACAAAAAACAACAAACTAGCAGTATTGATATAACACCAATTGATGTTTAAACAGAGGATTCTTTCTTTTAATTTTTTTTTCTTTATCTCGTTTTCTTTTGCTCAAGGATTAGAGTTTTTGGCATTACAGAATGTTTTCAAGGGCCTGAGTAAAAACCTACAACGTTTTAAAAACTTTTTTTTTTTTTGGTGGGGGGGGGGGGGGGGGAATGGAGGCAAATTAACCAAAGCTAATAATAAGAACACAAGATATTGACAATAAAAATAACTTTGAACTCATGCAAAATAAATTAAAACATTACAACAAACCAGATGTTTGAGAGAACAGTTATCAAGATCAAGGATTGGAAGTTATACTGTCAAAAGAAATTATTAAAGGATTTAGAAAATGTCCGCCTGTTCAATTATCTGGGACCACAGAGTTGATGAGCTTCTCTATTTCGCCTTCAATATTTAAGAACAATTTTAATGAGCAAAAAAGTCACTGGTAACTGCTGATGAATGTTTGAGAAAAGAGTTCATGAGAGTAATAACAGTGAATTGCAAAAGAAAAAGACTTAATCATGCGCCCCTTTTTTATATCATGTATTTGGTTACTGTTGCCCTATTGACGCATGTATAGAATAATCAAATGTATTTTTTTAATGATAAGCGACTTCTTTCATGAAGAATTAAACTTGTAAAAGATATACATTGCTTGTGTCCTGTGAAATTGAAATGAATATTTATTAACAGAGCAATGTCTATGCCTAATAAAAGATAGAGCAAAAGCTTGAGCGAATGATTGAGGATCAAAACTTTTATAAAAGTAGATCCCGAAAACACACAGAGAGCATTTTGTATTGCCGAGGCTGCTTTTTTGTTATTTCATTTGTTATTATGTTAACAGAAATCTTAAGAGAACTTAATAATAATATTCACTCAATCACTCAATACATAAGAATAAATTTAGAATTACATTTTCTAATTCTTATTTTTTTTCAATTTCTAATGTAAACAACTCAATTTGGGGATGATAAGCTTAATTTTGCAAGTGATGAATGTAGATAACATTTTGTGGTTAATTAAATCTGACTGAATTTGAACTTGCTGGATTGGTTGTTTTTAGATTATTAATGTGAGACACTACAATGTAAATATTTTCATGTGGTTGAGACCTGCTCTAAAAATTGTAGGTTGCTTTAGAAAAAGGGCATTTTTCACTCTTCTTTAATCTTCAAGTAAAATTGGATAAAAAGCAAAATCCAGTAAAATGACAAAAAAACAAAACAAACTACGCAAACAAACAACATTGATTTTGGAATAAAAGTTTTTTTTTTACCATTTGCTCAAGGATAAGAGTTTTTCTGCTATTAACAGAAAGGTTTCAAAGGTATGAATAAAAACCCACACTTTTTTTAAAAGCTTTTGTTTTGGAAAATGGATGCTAATTAACCAAAGCTACTAATAAGAACACAGGCGTTAACAATGAACAATAACTTAAAACTCAAGCAAAATAAATGACAAGATTAAAACAAACCAGAGGAAATTTTTCCTGGAAAGTATATGGAAAGTAAGTAAGAACTGCTATTAAAAGAAATTATTAAGGGATTTACAACATGATTACCTCTTTAATCATCTGAGATCAGAGAATTGATGAGCATCTTTATTCGCCTTGAATATTAAGTAACAAGTGCTATTAAAAGAAATTATTAAAAACAATTTTAATGAGTAAAAGATCACTGTTAACTGCAGAGGAATGTGTGAGTAAAAAGTTGATGAGAGTAATAACAATGAATTGCAAAAGAAGACGACTTAATCATGCACCCCTTTTATACCCCATTTTTAAGATTTAATTTTGAAGTTCAGAACCAAGACCAAAGACGAAGCTTTAATAAAGAATGCAGTGAGATACAAGAAATGGATTGGGTAAAATACATTAAAAAATTTTATTTAACCCAATTAAGTTGAAGAAACCATTAGTTTGTGGCTCTACGTTTCATATATTCTAAGGAAATAATTAAGCTAAAGTTTTCAACAAATAGATACCTGTTGTGCTAGAATAATTTTGACATATACATTACTTGTATCCTGTGAAATTGAAAAGAATATTGATTTACAGATCTTATTAGTAGAGAAAAGCTTCGTAAAATGCCTGATAAAAGATAAAGCAACAGATTGAACGAAAAATGACATTTTAGAAAGAAACTAAAGTGCAATCATCAAAGTAGGGTCAATAGTGACTTGACCAGTTATGCTTTTTGTTACTTCAATTGTTCTGTCGGCAAATGATGCGTCGTTATGTTTAACAGAAAAATTAAAACTCGTCATCATACAAAACTGCGTGAACAAATCTTCAATTTGATTATTATAAAATAATAAATTTCATTAATAGATTATGCGGCCGTTAATGTTAGGGATTGGATCAGATTGTCATATAATTTTCTAAACGCTTTGAGAATAACAAGAATTAATGAGTTAAAAATTGATAAAAATATAAATAAAGAGAACATGCAAATAATGTTACTTCCAAACACCAAACTGAAAAACAAGGGTATGATAACAGCAGAGCCCTGTTTATCCTCTCTCTCTCTCTCTTTGATAAGAGAAAATGATCACAAAAATCTCCTAAGTTTTTAATAAGAGACACCAAAACCCTCTTTTGATCATAATACCTTTTGACTCTATAAACCAAAAAAATTTATCTCAAAATTTTATCAAAAAATATAGCATTAAAATAAATGTAATAATATATAAATTTTAAAATAATTTTAATATTTAAAAAATATTTTTATATTTTACAATATATTAAACATACTTTATTATATTAAAATAATTTTTAATAATAAATACAAACATAATATTATAATTAATACATTAATTAAAATTAAAATTGTTTTGAATACTATGTAAAAAAATAATTTTAATTTTATTAATTGGGAGATATTTTGTTAATTGTAAAATCTATTTTTAATCAGGAGATATTATGTTAATTGTAAAATCTATTTAACCCAAAGATTTATTTGAAGTCTTTATAATAAATACACATATATTATTAAAATAAATATAATAATTTAAAATTTTAATATTATTTTAATTGTTAAAAGTAATTTAATAATGTTAGTCTACTAAATAGATTATATTATTTATATTAAATTTGTATTAATTAAAAACTTTAAAGTTAATTTTTAATTACTATATTCAAAGGGTATTATGATAAAACAGGATTTTGATGTCGCTTTTTAAAAATTTAGGGATCTTTATGTCTATTTCTCCAAAAAGTTTGGGGTGTAAGTGTCATTTTTCCTTTTTTTTTTCAATCTCTCTTTATGTTATAATTGAATAATTTTATAGAATGTGTGACGGCTGCTGCAACATTGTGAAGTCAAAATTAAGAACAACATTAAACGATGAATCTCGTTATGTATTTACTCGAATGTCCGATAGTGTTTAGTTTAAGATATTCAATTAACACATATTGAAAATCCAAATAATTGAATAATTTTATAAGTTCAAATTCAGCATTTAATTACTATATAATTAGACATAAAGTGTATTTAGCAAGCTTGAACCCATCCTAATTTATTTAGCACATTTCGGTGCATGTTCACGTAAACATATTTTTGTGGATAATGACATTAGGGCCTTTGATGCATTTTTTATTTTATCAGAAATTTTATTTCTAACTCTATAACTATTCGTTATTTAGATATAAATTTTTGCAGTCACCAAATAGAAAACTAGGGGAATAAAACCCAGAGGAGCCCTATTCTAAACTAGGAGTAGGTGTTTTGCATGAAAGTACCACTTTCCTAGCAAATCTAGGGGGGTTTATTGAATAAAATTTTACATTATTCCATTCAATCTTTCTGGCTTTATCCCAAGCATTCTTGGTTGGGATCGCTGCATTGTCCAATAATCTGTGTGCCTTAGTGAAGGGCTACATAATTGTGGTTATGGATACGTGAGAGGGAATGATGAGGGTAGATTTGTAATTTCGAGAAGTGATTTGCTTGCATAATTCAATGCATGGAAAGAGATGTCCCTGACAAAAAAAATAGGACTATTCATATCTGAGCATCAAAGCTTGACATCTTTGATAAATAAATATACTTACTGGTATTGTTTTTGCCGAAATCATTGTATACGCTTGCTTGTATAGTGAAGAAGATTTAGATAACTTTCAACTAAAAATTGACAATTCCATGACAGTTAAAATCACCAAACACAAAAATTGGAAAAGGGAAAGAAAGCCCATGTTTCTCCTCTGGTTTTGTTAGGTTTTGAGATTTTTCTATTTTTTAGTAATTAGTTTTCAACAATGATCATACCTTCTCAGTATGGAAAACTAGGGGACCGGTGTTAGGGTCAGATTTTTCAATAGCATTGAGAAATAAGGTTGACCTTAATCTACTCAGAATCATTGTCGTTGAGCCGACCTCGGAAGTACAACCTAGGGCCTAAGTTGGCAACTTGATTTACAAGTACAACCTGAAGCTTGTGTGGATAACCTGGTTTGTACATTCCTCAATCCGATCAGGATAACGTTGTCTATTTTTTAGGAAAGTTGTATACCACTATCTTCTCAACCGCTCACGACTGATGAATAATTGCAGGTAACTACCATTGAATGTGTTAAAATCGTTGTAACCACCCACAACCAAGGGTCTATTTAAAAGAAAGAAAGCATCAGGTGCAGGGGTTAGAAAAATGAACTAAAAAAGAACCATACAAGCCTCAAGTCTATTTATTTTTTACAAGATTTACAACACCACCACCCAAAACTGCTTGATTTTAACTTACCTTCAGTTTCTCCTTTATGTTTTCTTATTTTTCTCATACACAAAACGTCTGACTTAAGCATTAAAGGATTTTTTATGGAACCCCCACCGGCGTGTCCTAACTATGTTCTGTGGTTGGCAGGTGTGCTAAGTTGGGGTTGTTTTGTCGCTCAAGTTGGATTTGTGCTGTTATTCCCTAGAAAATAAATTTAGCTGTTGTGGTCGTTTTTCGGGATCAACATCTTGGCGCCACCTGTGGGGAAAAAACTGTGCGAAAAGCCAAACGTTTGAAGATTTGATGGGAGGAAGCTATTGGATTAGGAAATGGTGATGGACAATGATGAGGAAGATAGGCAAACTTTGTGCCAATTGGCGGAGAAGATGAATGCCACTGTAGATAAGAGATGGAGAGAATAGATTGAGAGGCAAATGGCAAGATTTGAAGAGTTGATCAGGGGGCTGGTTGATGCCCAGTTTATGTGGACTCAAGTTCCAATTAGTGATCCAAAAAGTAGTAGAGTACGAGATAGAGAAGAGCTTAGTGGTGAACAACAACGCAGAATAGGGTTACCTAAAATTGGGGTACGACAGGAAAGTAGAAGTGTAGGAGAACAAGTGAATGAGTTGAGGTGGAGAATTGATGACTTGAATCATGAAAGGGAAATGGAAGAGCAAAGAAACCCCCAGCGAGCAAATGAGCTTGAGCAACGAATGTTGCAGTTCTAAAAAACCCTAAAGGCATTAGAAGCAAAAACAAAGGGCAAGAAAGTGGTAGAAAGATTGTTACTTGACGAGGAATCCCCCCTGGTACCTGAGGTGATGATGGTAACTTTGCCACCCAAGTATATGGTTCCAGCTCTGGTGTATGAAGGAACAACTGACCTAAATCATCATGTGGAGAGGTTTAATGAGATGATTGGGATCCAAGGTTTAGATGATTTTCAAGGGTGTTGTGTTTTTCTCTTAACTCTAAAAGGGTAGGCATGAAAATGGTATCGGAGATTAAAGAAAGAAAGCATAGGAAATTTCAAGAAATTATGTGAGCTTTTTGCTGTGCATTTTAGAGGCTCATGCACACTGGAGCAGGATATAAGCAGGCTGAAAAAATTGGTCCAAGGAGAGTTTGAAAGTTTAAGAAGCTTTATGACTAGGTATCATGTTATCGATCCTGGGGCCTTAGATCACTGAGACGATCTGGAGGGATTAAATAACGGTTTGAGAATCAATCTATAGAGGAATAGTTTATATATTAAAGGGATAACAACATATGCGGAGGCGTATTTATAAGGCAAAATTGGATATGAAAACTGAAGGTGCAGAGGAAGAAAAGAGGAGGATGGAAGAACAGAGAAAGGGTCTAATGAGAAGGAGAGAACCAAGGAGAGGAGATAACCTTGGGTATAGCTCAAGGAGGAATTTGGATTATAGACGTTATTATGAGAAGGGGTTGTTTAATTACAGACGACCAGAGAAGCCAGCTTGAGATTAAGAACCAAGTTGTGGAAGAAAAGAAGTCTCCTTAATAGACAAAGGTCAAGAAAGAGGAAATAACTATGGGAGGAACCACAGGGAGAATCGAGTAAGAGAGTATAACGGGTTGCCGCCTTCTGTAGATCGGAGAGAATCAAGATCAAATCATAGGGTGAACTTGGTAGAGCAGGGCGAGAGATACACACCTCTAACTATGAGCAGAGCAGAGATATATGTTGCGATAAAAGATAAAGAACTATTAAGCACGCCAAAGTCGATTATAGGGGGATTGAGAGGAAATGGTCACCACAAGTATTGTGAGTTTCACAAGCTGTTCGGACACGTGACGGAAGATTGCATAGACTTGAAAGAGTAAATTGAATGGCCAGTGTAAAACCAATATTTAAAGGAGTATGTGGACGACCAAGGAAGAGGCAATAGAAGAGGGGACATTAGAGATAATATGGCAATGATGATCATAGGAGGGTCGACCTTAGCAGGAGGACTCAAACTGTTCGAGGACAAATTATAGTAGGTATTCTCTCAAAAGTTATGAGGTGAATTTTAATGTTCCTGTATCAAAGAAGCAGCAGGTTTAAAGAGTGCCACTCATATTCACAGATGAAGATGAGGAAGCGGTCGCACATCCGCATGAAGATGCACTCGTAGTGAAGGTGACTTTGGCAGGGCAAGAATTAAATTAGGCTCTTATAGATGGGGGAAGCTCGGTTGACATCTTGTTTAAGTAAGCCTTAGAGGATATGCAAATAAGAGACCTCAAGCTTGATCCTGTCAGAACATTGCTAAAAGGGTTTGGTGGAGCTGAACTAATTCCCTTAGGGGTGATTGACATATCATTGACAATAGAGTCTAGCCCATTACAAAAAAAGTGATGGTAACATGGGTGGTAGTTGATGAGCCTAGTCTTTATCAAGTTATTTTAGGTAGACTGTTCAACATGATAGTAGGGGCGGTGAGCTCAACCCACATGCAATGCGTGAAATTTAGAGTCTAGGTGGGGTTGGAGTAATGAGGGCCAATAATAAGTGGCTCGAAGGCGTTATACTACAGCTGCCAAAGAGTCCATATAGATCACGAATATCGATCCATAAGCTAAGAATAAAGTTATGCCAACAAAATGACCTAATGAAGAAATGAAGCAAGTGTCAATGTGTAAAGGTGATCAAAGCAGTGGTAAAGGTTGAAAGCAGAATTTACAAGCAAAATGTGGCCAAGTTCTACAACAAGAATGTTAGGCTACAACAATTTCAAAAGGGGGACCTGGTGCTCCACAAAGTCAACTAGTCACCCAAAAAGCCAGTTGACAAAGTTCTAAGGCCTACCTGGGAAGGGCTGTATAAAACACTACACTCGTTCAGTAATGGAGCATATAAGTTAGGTTATCCAAATGGCAGGGTTGTTGGCAAAGCATGGAATGCAGAACATCTATGCAAATACTATTAGTAGGCCGAACTTAGCACTAATACTCTTATTTATGTTCTTTTTATGTTAGGAAAGTTTATTTTTTATTTTGTTATTTGAATTCAGTTCATGTTCAATTCTTTTAATTTTAGTTATTTTAATATCAATGAGGTTATTCAAAAGTGCAACTCTGATATTTCTTGACTTATCTACTCATATGACCCGGTCTTGTTGAGATCGGGGTTGTCGTTTGGGCCTTGTTGAGGTTTTATGTGAATAACTTTATCCAGCCTTTTTGAAATCGGGGTTGTCATTTAGGCCTTATTGAGGTCGTAAGTGAATAATTATTCGGTCTTATTTGAGATCAAGGTCTACATTTAGGTCTTATTGAGATCCTACGTGAGTAATTATTTGATTTTATTTGAGATCGAAGTCTACATTTGGGCCTTGTTGAGGTTTTACGTAAATAACTTTATCTAGTCTTATTGAGATTGGGGTTGTCATTTAGGCCTTATTGAGGTCCTAAGTGAATAATTATCCAGTCTTATTTGAAATCCAAGTCTACATTTGGGCCTTCTTGAGGTCCTAGGTGAATAACTTTATTTAGTATTATTTGAGATTGAAGTCTACATTTGGGCCTTGTTAAGGTCCGACGTGATAACTTTATTCTGTCTTATTTGAGATCGATGTCTACATTTAGGCCTTGTTGAGGTCTTACATGAATAATTATCTTGTCTTACTTGATATTGAGCTCAACATTTAGGTTTGGTATAGTCTACACTTAAGGTCGACATTTTAGCTTAATGGGATCTATAGTTGAGGTTGGCATTTTGGTTTAATAAGATCTATAGTTTAGATCAACATTTAGGCTTGATACGGTCTATGCTTGAGGTCAACATTTTAGCTTGGTGGGATCTATAGCTGAGGTTGGCATTTTGGTTTAATAAGATCTATAGTTCCGATCGACATTTAGGCTTGATATATTCTATGCTTGAGCGACGTTTTAGCTTGGTAGGATCTATAGTTCAAATCGACATTTAAACTTAGTACGGTTTATACTTGAGGTTGACATTTTAGCTTGGTAGGATTTATAATTGAGCTCAACATTTAAGCTTGGTACAGTCTATGCTTGAGGTCGACATTTTAGTTTGAGGTCTATATCTTTGCTTAAGGCTATTGCGAGATCAACATTTGAGCTTCTTATGGTAGACATCTTCAGCCCTGTTATGGTCGGCGTTAGCTTTGTAAAAAGGTAGCATGCAGGCTATATAACAATTATCTAAGTACAAAAATAAAATGAAAGCTCAACAAAGGTTACACAAGTTCATAATACTACAAAAGGGCAAGTGTCATAACAACTTCTCAAATTCAATTCTATGATACAGTGCTAGCTTGTGCGATTATTATTTTAGTTATTACTTTATTTTTGTTCTCTTAGTGCACCCCCACATTATATATTAAAAATTATTTATTAGTTAAGTTTCTAATATCAATCGTACCTTCTCGGTATTAGGTTTTCAACACTGATCATACCTTCTCGATATGGAAAACTAGGGGACCGGTGTTAGGGTCAGATTTTTCAATAGCATTGAGAAATATGGTCGACCTTAATCTACTCAGAATCATTGTCGTTGAGTCGACCTCGGAAGTACAACCTGGGGCCTAAGTTGGCAATCGAGAAATACGGTCGACCTTAATCTACTCAAAATCATTGTTGTTGAGCCAAACTCGAAAGGTCAACCTGGGGCCTAAGTTGGCAACCTAATTTACTAGTACAGCATGAAACTTGTGTGGACAACTTGGTTTGTACATTCCTCAATCCGATCAGGATAACGTGGCCTATTTTTTAGAGAAGTTGTATACCACTATCTTCTCAACCGTTTACGATTGATGAATAACTACATGTAACTGCCATTGAATGTGTTAAAATCGTGGTAACCACCTACAACTAGGGGGTTATTTAAAGGAAAGAAAGCATTAGGTGCAGGGGTTAGAAAAATGAAGTAAAAAAGAACCATACAAGCCTCAACTCTATCTATTTTCTACAAGATTTACAACACCACCACCCAAAACTGCGTAATTTTAACTTACCTTCAGTTTCTCCTTTTTGTTTTCTTATTTTTCTCATGCACAAAAAGTCTAACTTAGGCATCAGAGGATTTTTGTTGGAACCCCCACCGATGTGTCCTAACTGTGTTCTGTGGTTGGCAAGTGCGCTAAGTTGCGATTGTGTTGCGTTCAGTGTCAAATTCGTGTTGTTATTCCCCCAAAATAACTTTAATCGTTGAGGTCATTTTTGGCATCAACGCTTTCTTTTAATTATTATTAAAAAGGGGAATGCAAGGAAAATTTTGTTTCTAAATGCACCATTGTTTTATACATTGAAATTGAACACTACATATGCTAGCATATAGGTACTCTGTAGTCAGTTCTTCATAAAGTATATTTATTTACACCCAAGCCACTGTGGCTATTTGGAATTCTGCGTAAACTAAATTTAAAGTTGTAAAATAATGCTCCATTTAGTCTGTAAAGCCCAAAGTGTTACCTACTACTAATTAAATCTTGTCGATTCACAAGACTACTAAGAAATAGTTGAATCTTCAATCTAATAAAATAATAATCACCACCACAGGATACATAAAAGCTTATTTATCACAATCATATCCTACTGCGCCCCCAAGGGCATGGTTGGGTTGGTTGGCAGTGATTCTGTCGCTTTTTAAGCTCCGGGTTCAATTCTTAGGGATGGTAAGAGGGGTAAAAATTGTATTTGGGCTTGCCCATCCCCCTTATCTTTTTTTTTTTAAAACAAAAAAGCTTCCAAGGGAGTAGCCGAGTTGGTTGGTAGTGCAATATGTCGCCCCTCACTTGTGTGGACTCGGGTTCGAGCCTTGGGGGTAGGGAGGGGGGTAAAAATTGATTTGGGCTTGCCCACCCCCCTTTCCTTTAAAAAAAATAAATAAATAACTATCCTATAGCATCACAAATTTAGATTATTTAGTTACTATTAGAAAACCTACTTAGATAAGGCACACACTGCAAATTCTAAATTAAATTCCTAATTAAGAATAAAAGATATATCCTAACAATCATCCACCAGGTGCCGCGTAGCCTGCATCATAAATTCAGATTTAATTTTTTGCAATCACCAAACAGAAAAACAGGGGAATGAAAACAAATGACCCTATTTTTACATTTTTTCCCCTTAAGTCTTGTTCTTAGACAAATATTTTTCCTTGGAATTTCAGGCAAATGAAAAAATATTGACAAATATATTTAACAAAAATATATCTAATTAACCAAATCAAGACACTATATTATTGGTTGTCTCTGTAAGCTCACTCGTATATTTCCTCTTGAAATTCATTTGGTTTCCAATCCTGATTTTGTATGTCTATTTTTGAATATATTTAATTAATCTGCATGCTGCTTGCTATAGATGATTACGTCCAAATTTTTGTTGCTTTGGCACATGAAGGATGTGAAAATGGAAATAGATTTTGAAGTTTAATGGCTTGCTTGATTAGTAAAGAAATACTAGGACTCATTTGTATAACTGTCTCCACTTGAGGTAATGGTATTTGACTAAGACAAAATAGATATAGCAATTTGTCTTTTTTGTTACTGAACTATAGATCAATTGCCGGTTGAAGTTAGTTATATTAATTTGTCGTACTAGATTTGAAGCTTATATCTTAGCCATTTCGTGAAGTGTCAAATATGTCATTCCTTAAAATTGTTCAAAATATGTTACAATTTTGAAGTCACCATTACATAAAGACTGTTCTAAAATAGGAGAAGGTGTTTCGGCTGAAATCTTCGGTTTCCTAACAAATCTAACGGGTGAACTGATTAGATATTGACAAGTCCGTAGGCAACGTTTGCTAGCACTGTGGTCAAATTATTCTATTTAATCTTACTGTCTATGCCATAGTAATTCTTGGTTTGCATCAGTGCATTGTTCTATAACTTGCGTTTGTTTGCTTATAAAGGCTAGCAAAGCTGATCAGTTGTAGCATAGTTTTTTCCATGAACTTCCTATCAGCTTGACTCAGTAGTTAGAGGTATTGAAGAGGGCAGTGTACTAAACATGGATTTCTACCTCTTTTGGTTGTACAATTGTTGTATTCCTTGGCCATCAGATCATTTTTATGTAGCTTTCTCAAAGTTCATGCCAGGTGTACACCGTTTTTCATGTTTATTGCAGGTCGGATTGTAGTTTTCAGTATGGCACCTTAGCTGAAGAGGTAGATGGGCGTATGGCTATTCTCTATTATAGGCTTCAGAGGGACTTGTTTCCAATGTAACAGTCACTTGATTCACTCATCTTGTTTATGCTTTGGTCAGAATCGAACATTTTATTGTTTTCTTCTTTCCCCTTTCCTCTCTTCTGATATAATATGTGGAAGAAATAACATAAAATTTTTATGTATCCCAATGGAATTGTTGGAATTCAGAAATAAAAGAAATACCATCATGCTTTTTCTGGCTTGTGGCCTCTACGGATCAGGATTTTTTGGTCTCTAGCTAACCATCATCTATGGAGAAATGGAATTCAGAAGAATAATGACTTGAATATGACCTCAGATTCATAACATTCCCCTGCTTAGTCCTAAGTATTCTTCCGGTCTTACTGCAAGGTTTTAGCGTTTCCTCAATAAGACTTAAACGTAGGCCTTAGTTTGGTTTTGAAGTTCGTCTAAGACCTTGCCCTTGATTCTAACAATATGATTTAAATATTGGTCTTAGTTTGAGTTTGAAGTTCGTCTAAAATCTTCTCCTTGATTCTAACAAATTCTTAACGAAAGGTTTCGGATAGATTTTGGGGGAGCTCTATGGAAAATTTGAAAAGTTCCGAGGAGGGGTCTAATGAATTTCAAAACCACCTGACCTGGGTTATCTGTTTTAGTCAGAGGATGGTGGAATTCTCTGAAATTTATTCTTTTTATTAAAATAATCTTGCTCTTTTCCTCTATGGACATTTATTTATGCATATCCTACGAATTCACGTGGTTTCAGGTTCGTCTGGCCGCGGGACCTTTGCTATGTGCGTTTTTGGCGCCGAAACGACGATGGAAGTTATGGTAAGGTTCTTGATTCCCCATTTCTTGAAATTAAATCCATCTTTTCTGACACTAGAAATTTGCATACGCTGTGTTTTGTTATTATGCAATTGTGTTATTTCGTTCTAGGGAGCATGAGAACTGTAGTCCACAACCAGGATATGTACAAGCACATGTGGAGAGTTAGTTCTGTCCTTTCCTTTGGTTGATGTAGAGAATTAACATGTAACTGAGTCATGCCAAATTGCACTACTTGCTCACTGTATCCTGATTGCTTAGGTGAAGGATTCAACATTTGTTGGTGGTATGTATTTATGGGAAATGGCAAATGTAGAAAGTTGAAGTAATAATGGTAGAATTTTATTGTGTAAGGTAATGTGTTTACACCTTAATACATAGAAAGAAAATAATAGTAATAGGTAAACTGCAGAAACTAATTTGTACTTCAAGGCATGTTACCAATGTCGCTTTCCTTAAAACATTATTTGCCCCCATGTAACACCTCAAATCCAACACGTGTGGTGCACGCGATGAAGGAAGTTATTAATAAATCAAGATCCTTGCACAAAAATCTCAAACTAATATTCCTTAAATTTTTAATCAAATAAAATCTACAAATCTATGTATTTGACACTAGATAATCTCTCGCGAAGACATAAACATAGCAAAAGTCTCAAAACTTTCCAACTACAAGTTCATAAAATAAATGGATTTAAAAGAAACATGAGTTTATGCTTCTTTTATTCAACTAGAAAAGAGAAATGAATCTCTAACCCCAATGATAAGCACACCTTTCAATAAGATACTTAATCTACAAAAAGTAATGACAAGGGGTGAGTCGTCAATTCTGTAAATAAAACCATTCCTAACACACTATGCTTAATGATACAAAAAAAAATATTACAAGGCTTCTTTTATCAAAGCATAAATTATAATTCATAAAATGATGTATTACAATAAGATCATATAAGTTCATAGTAATTCAAAATAGGAAAATTATCCACCGACCACCTTCCGTCTGTTGACCGTTAAGATTCCGTTAGTTTTTTTAACAAAATGACTGTTTTGCCCCCCAAAATTAATGCTATAGGATGAAATTGTAATTTTACATTTGGGGGGCAAAATTATCATTTTGTTAAAAAAACTAACGGAATCTTAACGGTCAATAGATGGAAGTGGAAAAGTGAAAAAAATTATAACTTCAAAATTCAAAAAAAAAAGGAATTGTGTATTTTTAAAAAAGTGGAAAAAAAATCGGGGTGGTGATAATTTCCCTTCAAAATATTAGAAGCATAGTCAATTATGACGCAAATAGTATAGGATATATGTAGAAAACAAGAGTTTAGCTCATATCACACAGTGTCACCTATATTCCTAGTGACTTGGCTAGAAACATAATTAGAATTAGAATATCGTGTGCACACTGAGCGAAAACCCATCTTGGTCCGTAATAGATATGTATTGTATTATACGATCGAATCACATTCAAATTAGTTTTTCATATGTAATGACTTGTGCATTGCACTTTCTGTGTTTCGTATGTGACACTTCACAGAGCTCTAGCCCCGAGAGATGGCTCCCATACAATCATAAATAATTTAAATTGTACCACAGGCATAAAACATTTATAAAGCGATTCATAAATATCTATAAATAATAATTTAGGCTTCAAGTTATCTTATAAATAAAATAAAAAAGGTAATCATATAACAAAATAAATTATATAGTTAAAACCATTTTTAATATTAAGTTAAAATCATTAAAAAAAACATAAATTTCAGATTTGAAAACATTACATAAACTAATTTTGTATGAAGAACAATTAGTTTTCAAATAACTATAAAAACACATATACTTATAGTAGTATTAAAATAATCTTACTTACCTAGTGCTTTAGGAATGAAGTTACTTACCTTGCTAAAAGCAATGATCTAAACACTCCTCTAAGCCCGTAACAGCCTCCAACACCTCCAATACCTTAAACAAATACAAGGTGTAACCACTAACAACTTATTCTAAGAACCTGATTTTCTAATTCTTACTTGTACAAGTCTGATTGTTAGAATTTTAACTCTTAATATAGAAATCAGAATCACACAATATTTTGTAGAACTATTCTGGACATCCATGAGTATCTCCCATAAATTTTCCAAAAGGATCCAACATCAAAAACGTTTTCAAAACTATTTATTTCTTGATAAATTATAAACTGTCTCACATTGCTTTAACTGGACAGTATGGATTCCAAGATTTTTATAAACTTATACATCAGTCAGAAAATTATGAAATTAAAACTGGAAGTACTAGATACATATAATAACTTCCGTTTAAAATTTCATAATTTTTGAAGTTCATTTGGCCCTAAACATAATTTTTTGAATTCGGTCATTCTGCTGGAATCGTAATTTTCCAGTGCACAGAGTCAGATTCGAAAGTCCTTATAAAATAAAATAAAAAAAAAACTCAAATTTTAGGAAACAAAATTTATTCAATAAGCCATAAATGTATAATTTTCAGAAATATAAGGTTCGTTTCAAGAATCAATCATAAGATATATGTTTAATTTCGAGATATTCATGCTGTCCATAATTGTCTAGTGTGTTTATTGTGTCCAGTATTAATAAAAACAAAACTCCAGCAATAAATCGAAGCCTTAAACACAACTTAAACTCATCCTAGATCAAGTGCAATGGCTTGAAACAATCTAAAACCATGCCAATAAAAACCCTACTAGAGGATAGAAAAACATGTGGGGAGTGAAAGTAGAACTACCAATTCTTAATGTTCTCTCCAAAATAAGGTTTAACTTGTGGTATGAATAAAGGGAGCACTGAGTAGCGAGAGAAAATAGAAAGAAAAACATTGTACACCTAGGGTTATGGAGGAGGGAAAAGTATGAATTTATAGGGGTGCTTAAGAAATTTTATTAGGTTTTGGAAAATATATGTGTTTTTTAAAAATTGCCCCATGAGTAATTTGCTAGTGGGGCTAGTGCCACTTATAAATTCCTAATAAGTAAAATTCCTATAATTCTAAATTTATGAAAATTTTGGCATTACACCCCCACCAATTGAATTATGCCCATGGGTTAAGCAAATAAGCCTCTAGAATACAATGAAGCACTTAATTGTTTGCTCGTTGTGCATTGACTAAAGCAAATCAGATTAGTCTCGGACATTGCAAGTTCTGTAAGAAGCAATACATTGTTTCAGCAAAAACAATATATTGGTTTTTGTAATGCACAAAAATAAGTATTTTATAATGAAATTCGTTTTAGAAAAGAGGCTAAGAAAAGAGTGATGTGGATCATTATTTTCATGTCTATATGGCCTAAACATGGCCTCTATTTATAGACATACTTGTAATTCCCTTTATTTATGGTATTGGATTAAGATTTAATTTTATTCAATGGTCCAAATTGAACCATTTCAAATGAAATTTCTGTACGAAAGAATGTATCTTTGGGTGAAAAAGATACCTTTTTAAGATAAGAACACAATTGAATAGACATGTCCTTACAATAAGACACTTCTTTTATAAAGGCACAATTAATTTGAGATGTCTTTACAAGAAGACATCATTTATTTTGATAATTGTTCAACAACATTTCCCCATGCAAACCTGAAAACAGGCCCAGAACACTGTTGCAGCATCTAAGTAGATTGATCTAAAAGGAGGGTGTTGGTTGTAAGTCAATGTTTCAGCAAACACTATCTTCTTCAGATGTTAAATAGCGTTGCTGGTAAGTTGTATTTCACATTTTATTTTGAGTTGTTGTGGATTAATATGGTTCTGCTAGGCGGCCATTTCAGTAATGTTTTACGCATTATATATATTTTCTCTCACTCCTTTTTCTAAGTAACACACACATACAAGTAACCTTTTAATGAGGGATCTATCATTTTAAATAAAATGAGGAATTAAATGTAAAGGTAGAAATACACAAACTCCAATACAATATGTGTGTGTGTGTGTACCCAACTTTTCTTTGCTTTATACAAGATGAATGAATGAAATAATTGATAATGGACATTGAGTGGAAACATAATTTTCAATTTTTCAGAGGATTTATAGATAGTAGTGAAATAATTAAGAAGGCTGCTATTATGGATCATTTAATATATGAATAGCTAGAAAAGTGGTCTAGTTAAACATAATTTTCAAAGGATTTTAGAGTTTATTTATTGATCTTTGTTAAACAAATT
>JASUUG010000154.1:0-47115 GCA_030449905.1 Luvunga scandens | reverse complement strand
ATACAAATAAATAATAAACTGAATGCCTTTAACACATTTACCCTTATAGAGGTCGAGCACTTGAATTGCCCACCCTTAAACTCAAAGTTAACAGTATCATAGGAGGGGCTACTCTGGTAGGACTATCCAATCAGGCAAACAAAGGTGCATAAAAATACCATTAAGGCAGCAGTCGATGACAACCGAGTCAACCGCAATCATAAAGATCTCAACTATCCATTCCATTAGCCGATGCCAATTATTTTTCTCTAATAATAATGCCACGAGAATCCTCTGTTCCCGCAATGATGCACTTGTGATCACTTTGGATATAATGTGACGAGAATAATAATCGATACTGAAACTTGATCGATCTCATTTTCACTGACGCCTTGCTGAATGGGTATAAAATGCACCCAAAAGGACATTTTTGTTAGGTTTTGCAAGCGAAATGATGATGCTGGAGGGGATTACATCTTTATTATTACAATAAATGGTTATCATCTAATCAGGCTACAAAATAAGCTCAAGAAGGATGTTACTCAAAGTGCAGCTAAGCAGACATTCTGTATTGCATCTCCAGCATAGATGGAAGCCTACTACTGCCGAGGCCAACACATCCACAAAATGGCAGAAGATCCCTTTGAAACAGCTCATAAAACAGAGCCAAATAAGGACTCTCCACTTGCAGTCTGGCCCCTGATATATCATTCCCAGGTTAACACCATGGAGAGAAGATCTGGCAGCCCTTCACTTATGGATATCGTTCTAATATCAGAAGTTACAACATTACAACAAAGGATGAATACCCACTCAATCCCAAACTCTTCAGACAACCTCATTGGGAAACCAGCAAATCAATGGTGTGTGTGCAGAATTTGTGTGATGACCATTCCCACACAATCAAAATTGAGGCAAATATGCCCATTTTAGATATTGAAAGTCTCATTAGTCTACTCCCAGAATGCAAAGATATGTTCGCATGGTCTCATTAGAACATGACGAGGATCATCTTATGGGATCAATACAGGCCCTTACTCTCGCTCAATCGAATAGAAGTGTCGTGCTTTCAACAAGAACACAACGACATAATTGATGCTAACGTAGAGAAGCTTTTCAAAACAGCTTTTCAAAACGGATTTCATTTAAGAAGTAAAATACTTAGAGTAGGTCTCCAACATGATCATGGTTAAAACAAAATGCAACAATAAATGGCGTATGTGCGTAGACTGTATGGACGTAAATAAGTCTTATCCCAAAGATAACTTTCCGCTCCTCTTTATAGACTAATTACTAGATGACATAGCAGAACACAAGTTACTAAGCTTCATGAACCTTTTTTTTTTTTTTATATATATACAACTAAATCAAGATGAACCTTAAATGAAGAAAAGATAGCATTCGTAACCCATAGGAGGCTACATTATTATCGATTAATGCCCTCTAGCTTGAAGAATGCTAGTGCCACCTATCAGCGATTAATCAACATGTTTCTCAATGAGCTGTTAGGGAAGACCATGGAAATCTTCATTGACAACATGATCACTAAGTCTATCTAGCTAGAGGCCATGTAGTGGATCTCCGAGCCACCTTTTAAGTCCTAAGGTTTGACCACAAAAAGTTAAACCTTGAAAAATGTGCCTTCTTATATCGTTAGGGAGGTTCTTAGATTTTATGGCATTGAAGCAAACCCTAAAAAATCAAGGTTATTTTAGAGATATGATCCCCACGCACCCTCAAGAAAGTTCAAAGCTTAGTGGGAAGGATGGCTACTCTCAACCATTTTATCTCACAACCTAATGATAAATGTCAATCTTTCTTCAAAGCTCTAAAAAGAGGGCAAAAAATATAGTAGACCTCCAAGTGCAAAGACACCTTCTAACAATTAAAGAGCTACTACCTAAACAACTTTCCCTTACTAGTAAAGTCCAAACTTGAGGATGTACTAACTTTTCTTTAGAATAGCCACTAGCTCCATGCTCATGAGAGAGGAAAGGGGTCAAAGTATAACACCCCATTTACTACACAAGCAAAGCCATTGTCATTGCCAAAATGAGGTACCCAATTTAGAAAAACTTGTTTTAGCTTCATTTGTGTCCGCACATAAACTTAGACCATATTTTCAAGCACACACCATCATAGTTCTCACAAACCAACCCTTGAGACAAATATTATTGCAATTCTATAGATTAGGGAGGTTAATCAAATGGTCTTTAAAGCTCAGCGAATTAGACACCACCTACAGACTTGGCCCCTCTATTAATGCACAAGCCATCATTAATTTCATAGCCAAATTCACCAATAACCTTTGGGGATGAAATAAGGATAAACTATTTCTGTTAGAATGAACTCCAAGTAATACCTTCATGGATTATGGACATCGATGAAAACTTTAACACTAGTGCAAATGGAGTTGGGGTTGTGATTCGAGGCCTAGATGCAGTGGATATCAACTACACCTTAAGGTTCAGTTTTGAGACTTAAACAACAAGGCTTTATTATTGGTCTAAAATTAAGAAGACCTATTAGAGCTAAGAAGCTACTAATCAAGAGTGACTCTCAATTAGTCGTAGGCCTAGTCAAAAAAGAGTTTCAAGTAAGAAAAGACAATATAAAGGCCTACCTTATAAAGGATAAAGAATTGAAGAAAAGCTTCATGGAAGTAAGAATCAAGCAAACCTCCAAGGAAGAAAACTCCCTTCTTAACAGCTTAGCAAGAATGGCCTCCAAAGGAGATGTTATTTTCCCCAAAATTGTCATTGTAGAAAGAGCGCTCAAATTCAACTTTGATGGGTTTATCTCTTTAAATGAACTTTGTGGTCACTAAGAGAACTTTAATGGAGCTCATAGTTAACTAGCTACAGAAGGGGATTGTCCCTGTGGATAAAACAAAGCTCGAAGATTGAGGTAAAAGGTTGTCAAATGTTGTCTAATTAGGGATGTACTATACCATTGAGGACTTTCTGCTCTTTATCTGAAATTTATAGGACCCTCCGATGCCAATTAAGTGCTAGAAGAAATCCACAATAAGATATATAGTAACCATAGGAGAGCTCAATCTTTAGCCTGTAAAGCCCTAAGAGAAGGGTGTTACTGATCTACCATGCAAGCTGATTCAAAAGAAAAGGTGATGAAGTGCAACAAATGTCAAAGGTTTACCAAAGTATAAAGACAGCCCCTAGAAAAGCTAAAAGTGTTATGAAATCCTTGGCCATTCTCCATTTGGGAAATCAATCTCATCGGGTCCACGCTATTGAGAAAAGGCATGTAAGGTATGCAATCATAGCTATTGATTACTTTATTAAATAGATGGTGTCTGAACCCTTGCCACCACTGATGTCGCCTTAAACGTCTCCTCTCCTTTGTTTATAGAATCATCCCAGTTCTAGCCATCCTTGGAAAACTACTTTGAAACTGCAAAGCATCCATCATTCATCAAACCACCACTCAAAGTGAAGCTCTCATAATGTCTTTTGCCTGAGCCAACATCAAACCAAACCATCACTTATTCAACTTCCTATAGAAATAATTTGTTGATAACTTAATATAGTAGTTTATTCAACCATTAAATATTGAGAATGATATAGTGACAAACAACTTTTTATAAATTATTGTGGTATGTTATCATTGGGTAAATTAAAATCATAGTAAGACCCATATGATTTACTTTTAATTAACCAATTATATATTGATTTTTATAATATTGTTTGTACAATTATTTGTCATATTTATGGCTCTATATTTAGTCTTGTATAGCAATCTTATTATTTGCCTTAAAAAAAAAAAAGAAAGAAGAAGAAGAAGAAGAAAACTAGAATGCATTAATAAAATTAAATGTAAAAAATATAGTGAATCGAACAATAATTAAAAATGGAGAGAGATATTTTAGTTTAAGGAAAATGGTATGAAAAGTCATATTATCATCTATCTTTAATCATAGCCATTGATAGATTGATAATCTAATGGTTGAAAAGTTGTATAGAATTAAGGCGATACAGATCCATCCACTATAGGATGTAAAAAGAAAAACAAATAGTAAGCTTATCCTAGTTTGTTGTTTGTGTTGTAAAAGAGGTGGATTCACCATTTGTCCAACATCAGAAAATTAACAATCCCCACCACATTTGCACTATTTTTTTTTTATGTAAATCTGAGAAATTATTAAAATGAAAAGAGAAGTGTTGCAAAAGCATCAAGTATAACAGGTAAAGTTATAAAATGATACTTGGGATAGCCTGAGCATCCTCAAATAACTTTTTTCTAGATAGCTATTGGTGAACAATCTCACCAAGTGTATATAGAATAAGATAATCCCAAATTAGTCAAGCTGTTTGCTATAGAATTTCCTTTTTGAAAGACTAGGAGCACCTAAAAACCACATTTTTAATCAAGCTACAATAGTTAATCCATCTATTTCAAATGCACTATGAAAGAGCAAAACTAGGATTTATGAAGAAAAAAAAAAGCACAGCAGTAGTCCCTTTTCTAACTAAACATATTGCCACCCTCTATTACTTGCTTTTTTGATAGCCAAAATTATACAAAATATATTAGCATAAAATGATGAATGATGACCTAAAGGCATAGCCTTTAAGGGGCCTATTAAATCCCTTAAAATTAACGCCATAAGATGCCTCCCTAGGATTTCCATTGAAAGTCCATCCATATCAATCGTAGCTCAAGAAATTAAAGGACAATGCCACGTAATTGAAACTACCTTCAGTAGGGGTGTTCGCGGATCGGATTTTACGAATTAAGCATCAATCGATATCCGATCCACGATTTTATGGATTCTAAATTTTCAATCCAATCCAGTTCACGGATCAGTGAAACTCAATCCAAATCCAATCTATACATTTGCGGATCAGATGCAGATTTAACTCAATCCATATCCAATCCACCATTCTACAGATCTTTTTGCGGACAAAATTTTTTTTTATTTTGTCTAATTCATAAACTAACTAAATAAAAAATTTAATATAAAAATAACTTTACTACAGATCAAATTTAAAATTAAATAAAATTTAAATAAATTAATTGTTTGAATAAAGCTAGAAAATACATTCAAAGTTTTAAAGTACGACGCACCAAAAAAAATCTCATTTGTTTAGATCAATATGTGAAAATTAACTGTTTAGGAATCTATATTTATTTATTTATTTATTATTTCATATTATTATCAATAAGTACTAATGCCATATTTACAAGTTTAATTATTTAATTAAATAATTTTTTTTTGCGGATTCACAGATTTTTACGGATTTACAGAATTCAATCCATATTCAATCCACCGATTGCAGATTTTTAAAATTTCAATCCAAATCCAATCCATCAATCCATAGATCGAATTTTTACGGATCAAATTTCAATGGATCAGACGGATTAAACAGATCGGATTGGATTCTAAACACCCCTAAATTTCAGAGCACGTCACTAAGCTCCTTTAAGTTCAATATGTCATAAATTGGAACCTATTTAGCCACATGACCTAGACAATAAGAGCTTAATAAAATGATGTGTGAAATAAGAGCCTTTAAATAAGACAAAAAAAGCACATGGTTTTAACAGCGTAATAAAGTTTTAGCTCCCCACAAATAATAAATCATTATAAAGCAAGCCATGTGCCGGAGAAATGATGTTGATGTTAGAATCTATCATCACGAATTAACTTCAGTAAACGCACAAGTCTGCATTCATGGGAAAAGTGATGCCAAATAAGCACTAACAGAAGCATTAAGGTTCATGCCAAAATCAATAATATTCAATAAAAGAAACAATGGAATTTGACAACCATCGATCATGCCTCAGGTTAATCATTTTTCCATCACCAATAACCTAATGATAACCAATAACTAAAATAGGAATGATAGTCTGTAAACCTAGCCAAATGGAAGACTTGGAATAAGTTTGAGACCAATTGTATAAAGAGAGTTAGAATCGACCTTTTAAGAACTCACAGTAAATAGAAAAAGATGTCAAAATATTCCAAGAAGTCTGAATAAGAGCGGCACAGTTAAGCAAAGACAGGTCACGAATACCCAAACACCTAACTATTTTAGAGCACAAATCTGTTGCCAAGAACTAGAAATAATTTTTCGATTATCGAAAGAACCAATCCAAATAAAATTATGGATCTAACCACTCATTTGCTTCAGGAGAGAACATGCCCACTGGTAGATCATGAAGCTTTGTAATAACATGTCTTAGATAACTCGACTGACCATAGAGAGTAATGTTTCCATCCAACTTTCTAGCTTCTCAAACTCTATCAGCAATACCGTGTAAGTGCTGCTTCCTATAGATTCGCCAAAATATTGGAACTGCTAGGTAAGTAAAAATAATTGGACCATCTTCGAAACCCCAAAAATGATTTAAGAGTTCGATTCTATGGCTCATATACGAGCTGTGAAGAACAAAGATTTAGCCTTGTTAATCACTTGGCCAAAAGCACAAGTATAAGATTCTAAAAGTCCCATCAAGTTAGAGAGAGAACCATAATCACCATGAACAAAAATGAAAATATCATCCATATATAGTGTATGACTTCAAGAAGAATGGAGTCTTGGTAAAGATATACTACTGATTAAGCCTTGTGCTCATAAATTAAGAATACCTTTACTAAGAGCTAAGAGCTAGGGGTGGGCATTTGGTTTGGTTCAGGCCGAACCGAACTGAACCAAACCAAACCGTATTATAATAATATGATTTGGTTTGGTTTATAGTATAAAATCGAATGGTTTAAAATTTTTAAACCATTTGATTTTTAATTTGGTTCGGTTTAAAAGCGAACCAAATTACCGAACCAAATAGTTTAGTGAAGAAATTAAAGTTTCTTTTGTAATATGTAGTGGATTTTTAAATTATTGTTGGATTTATGATGTTAATTTATTATTGTTAGATTTTGTTATGTTAATTTATTATTGTTAGATTTTTTTATATTTTTTATTATTTGTGGATTTATAGACTAAGGATTATTGTTGTAGTAATAGTGTATCAGTATTATATTATTTTTATTAGATAATGAATATATTATATGTAGGTTGAAATCAAACCAAACCAAATTACTGAACTGAACTGAACCAAATTAATTTGGTTCGGTTCAGTTCGGTTCTATAATTTGGTTCACATTTGGTTCATAAATTCATGAACCATTTAGTTTCAGTTTGGTTCGGTTGTAGGCTTGAATCAAACCAAACTTAATAGTGTCCACCCCTACTAAGAGCCTCTTTTTGCCAAGTAAAAAAGCAGTAGCGACAAAGGATCACATACCTCACACCTCTATTACGAATAAAAATACCCCTTGAAGTGCCATTAATAAGAATAGATATCCGAGTAGAGTGCAACAAAATAGAAACCCAAGAATAAATTATGAGGAGAATCCAAAATTCTTCAACATCCAAAAAAGGAAGTCTCACTCAATCATATCAAAGGCCCCTGTGATGTCCAATTTAAACCCTATATTACCACCTTAAATACATCTTTCAAGAAGATTATAGGCCTCAGAAACCAAACCAATCGAGTTAGTAATACAACACCCTTTTACAAAGCCAGTCTGTTGAGGAGAAATAATTTTTGTAATAAGTGTACCCAAATTTTTTCCAAAATCTTTGGAATGATTTTCAAAAGAAAGTTTGCAAAAGCTATTGGGCGAAAATTAAAGTCCTCAATCCCACCAAGATCTTTTGGAATTAACACAATAAAATTAAAGTTAAAATTATAAGGCAGCTCAATAGTGGTGAAAAAATGCCAAACAAAATGAACATCAAAACCAATAATATGCCATCAATGCTGATAAAAAAGCCTGAAAAATCATCTGGGCCAAGGACACGATTCGAATCCATGGCAAAGACAATATCTTCAACTTCCAAAATTGATGGCACCATAATTAGAAGAGCATTATCAGCCTGAGAAACTAGAGAAGGGATTGCTGAACAAACTATTGTTGGATCATCCACACTAGAAACTGCCGAATAAATCTTGACATAATCAGATGCCAAGTGGTTTGAGATCTCTACAGGATTAGAATTAACAACACCATCAATAAGCAAGCTACTAATAGAGAATCTGGCCATCTTCATTCTTCAATAGATGTAGAAAAACTTTATGCCTGGATCACCATCAGTCAACTATCTAACTGTAGTTTTCCACTGAAAAAAATAGATTCATTACGCACAGCCTGAAGAACTTCTAATTTAGCAGCCACCTCATCATTACAAAGCTGCTTAGAACTACCACCACTAGAAATAGAACTCTGAATAGCCGAAAGATTGGCCGTGGCATTAACAACAAGAGCATTAATATTACCAAAAGCTACTACGTTTCAATATCATGAAACAACAAGGCTCATATTTTTGATAGCTTGGACCGCATTGGACAACAAAAGGTCACTGAAAGGTAAACATTTTCACAACACTCAAAATCTGAGTGTTCAATCCAAACTAACGGAATCTAAATGGTTGTGGCCTGTGGCATTAATAGAAAAACCAAAAATAAGCAAAGCTCTATGATCTGATCATGAGCGAGGCAAAACAAAGTTTTATTATTTGGCCAAGCATCATAAAAGGAAAGGTTGCATAGAGCCCTACCTAATCATTGTTAAATCCGACCCTTGTTTGAACCATTACACCAAGTAAAAAGATTGCCCTCAATAGAGGGATGGCTAGACAATATGCATTAATCATATTAGAAAAGTCTAGCCAAGAAGTAGTGGAAGGAGAATTACCAGCAACCGTCTTGTGAGCCTTCATAACTGCATTAAAGTCTCCAATAACCATCCAAGGTTGGTCACAAGAAGCAGCAAAAGAAATAAAAGCATCCACAAAGCCCGTCTATCAATGTAATTTGTAGCAACATACACAGAGTATAAAACACATATAGAATTACCAAGACAAACTTGCAGAGATATTAACTGTTCCAAACAGTGAACTTTAATACACAAAGCTAAATGAACAACACGAATAATCCACATATTTGGAGCTAGGTCACCTCTGTCATTAGAGCATACAAATTTCATCTGAATAGAATTCCATAAAATAGAGGGAATAGAAGACAATAGCACCATAGGCTGAGAAATGAAAAGACAACCAAGATTATAAGTAAAACACAAATTGGTCAATTCTAATTGAGTGTTGGCGTTGGCTACACCCCTCACATTCTAATATTATTTTTCCATATTCTCGCCACTGCCTCTTATAAAAGTACAGCAAACACAGAAGTAAGCGAGCACAAGCTTTCCATTTTGTATGCGTATATACCACTTGAAAACTATCCTCATCAGTTGGCGATGTATTTTGAGTAGAAGCAACAATCGTTTGAATTTCTTGAGATAACAAAGATGTTGGAGTGGAAGTCATTATCAATTGGTTTATGGTAATAAACAGCTCAGTTGGCAGCCCAAGTTGATTTATGGAATGAATCATAGGAAAGGCATCAACCATCTAATAACCATCTTTGGGAGGGTCACCCCGTGACAAATCATCATCATTAGAGCAACAAGTTTCTGAGGTAATTGGACTAAACCCAAAGTGTTTAAATACAGTATCCACAAGTGAAGGTGGCAAAGAATCCTTGTTGTAACCATTAGCTTTCCCTATAGACTCATTTGAAGATGGATTTTACATAGCCTTGAAATTTTAAACTGCTCGATAAACATGTTTAGAAGGATTCTTAGTAGGCTAGTGGGTGGCATTGGCTGTCTCATGGTTTCGATGGTAGTGAGAGGCATTATGACCAAGAAAACCACAAACAAAACACTGATAGGGAAGACTCTCATAATGTACTGCTATATTAAATGAATAACCTTCGCGTTCAACCAATAGCTGTGGTGACAGATTCAACCAATAGCTGTGGTGGCGGATTTCTACGACATTCACATTAACTAGATCTCAGGCAAAATGCCTAACAAGTCCTTCCAGAGTTGGCTTATCAAGCAGCAATGAAGCCTTATAGTACACGCAATTTCCATTAGAGTCCTTAGGCCCTTCTTGAATCAAACCTTGCAAATTTACCAAAACTTGAGCATGTGTGTATAACACAAGTCATAGGGATCAAAGTGCTTTTTCCATTAATAAAGACGGAAATGTCTAAAAGGTAGGGAGCAAGTACCACAATTCCAAGCCATTTGAATGTTTGGTTCACTGGAAAAATGTACATAAAGTAGCCACGGGTCAAACAAACTAAGGTCTACGTGGCTTCAGGCTTCCATACAGCTTGAAGCAAACGATGAGCTCATTATTTATAAGGGGTTTGGACCTTGGACATAACAGCAAACGGCGAATTAGATTAGTGCTATATCTCTACAATGGTTGCTGGTAAATGAATTCTTTGATTTTGATACAAGTAAAGTTTCCCCACTTAATAGGTATTAACTATTGAAGCATGGAAATAGGTGGAGCGGAACTGGTGGCAAGAAGCTGAGCAAAAGATTTGGGGGGCAGAAGCAGGTGAAGGAGAAGAGGAAGAGATAAGAATGTTCGCCATTCCATTTATTCCATGTGACCTTTGGTCAAACACTTAGTGGGAGAGCTTGAGAGTCATTAAGTGGGAGTTGAGTTCAAAGAAGAGTCATGTGCTCCCCCATTTTCGTTAAAAGGATAATCTTTTACCCTATTTGCACCTGAAAAATATGGGTGTTTAATGTGTAAATGAATCAATTAATAAAAAAAGGGTTGATCAGCCCAATACAAGGTGCTTTCATTAATGCTTTGTTTTTAATTTAGAGTTTTTGTTTATTATTTTTATTTATTCATTTTTATTTATACCATATTATCAGCTAACATGTTATCAGTACAATTTAATAATGATAAGAGTTATATTATAATCTGCCATGCGTCATTATAGTACAGTTTACATGGGGCTATAAGCTATAATTTAATATTTGGATTTCGAGGCCAGAAGCATAAGAACAAAGATGGGTTTTGAGGCCACAAGCCTAGGAATAAAACTGTGAGGCCTTGTAGTGCCAAGATGGATATCATTTTTGTTTTTATTATGTTTAATTATGTCTATTGCTTTATGCTTCATTATTATATTATGCTTTTTATTTATTAGTGTTAGTTTATTATGTTGGTTTAATTATTTATTGTTTATACTAATTTTAATTTATAAATGACTAATTTTATAATACTGCTTATAGTTTAATTTTTTATATGAAGTTGTTTTACTTATATGTCTATACGGTCGGTTTAACCACCTATCAAATTATTTTATTTTTGATGAATTAAGATTTTTTATTATATTTTTAAAAATATTGTTGTTGCAACTTGAAGTTTGCAAACAAATGAGGTAGTTAGAACCTAAAGTTCTAACATTACTAAAAGTTTATCTTAAAGTTCAGAATTATGAATTTAAAATTAGAACATGAAGTTCTAAATACATTAATGAATTTTCTAAATCACAATCGTGTTTATATAACTTGTGTTATGGCAGTAATTTTTGTTTATCCTTTGTAGATTATGTTTCAGCTTTTATATAAAAATTTGTATATTAATTTTGGTTATGATTCTTTTAAGTAATGTTATTATATCATTATTGTGAATGCGACATGAAGCATTGAAGCTTCTAAAAAATTGAGAGCTAAATAAGAAATGAAAGTTCTGCAATAATTTTTCAAAACCAAAACATGAAGTTATGAATTACAAATTCTGAAATTAGAACCTAAAGTTCTAAGGGACAAATTAGAATTTAAAGTTCTAGCTCTGAACCTAAGGTTCTAAGACATAATTTATAAATAAATTAGGAATTAAAGTTCTAATTTGCAGCTTTCAATATTTCTAATTTTTATTATATTTCATATATATGAATCTGAAGTTCTATACATGGGAAAAATTCTGCTTTTGAAATCTCATAACATGTTTGTCTATCATGGGTTCGATATGTCAAAACGCTCATTCATGTCATGAGCTTAGAAAGTACCAATAAGGAAAACCACGTACCCCTACAGGCTAAATTGAAAGTTATGATATTCATGGTCATATTTTACAAGTGAGCTTGAAGCTCAAGGTCTATGATTATTAAAGCAAGGCATGATTGCTATATTCTTACAGAGTTTAACTTAGCTCAATTCGAAAATACTACACAGCTGAAATTATGTAGTGAAAAGGTTTCTGTAGAGAAACTGATATAGAAGAATTATGAATCATGATCAAAATAAGATATTCAACATTCCCTAAGGCAAAGGAAAAGATTAGATAAGGACACATGATTATTGTCCTCATAATAGTCATAATTTCTTATGATGAGAAAAATATTTGGACAAGATATAACCAGCTGAACTTGAATGTCTAATAACAAAATAAAAATAAACCAATACCACCAAAAGTGGAATGTCTAATGAAAAATAAAACGATGATGGATTTAGAGAATTTTTTAACATTGTGAAAATTATAGTGAATATGGCATGAAATAGCGTTAGTAACGTGTAATAAGGTAAAATAAAACTTTGAAAATGTGGAGACAAATGGCATAAATGATTATAATCCAGAAGATCTCACTCATCTTAATGTCTCCAAATAGAGAAATATTAGAAGTATATTTTTAATATTTCGGCAAGCATGAGAGTCTTCCTTCTTAGTTTTCTCTGAAAACTAAGAATGGAAGCCAAATAGAGTCTTTTATGACTCTCTTTGATTACCCACCTAGTTGGGTCCATTTCAAGTGTTTTCTATTATCTATCTCTCGCTCTAACCTCTGTCACAGAAATATCAGCTCCTATAAACCACAAGCAAGTTGAGTTTGAAAAAAGTAGTTAGCCATTTAATACAAGTGCATTGGGGGAATAACTGTTAGGACAACAACTATGGACACTAAAGATTTAATTTGACGATGCAAAGCCATTACTTTATCAAGGGAGGGAGAAGGCCTATCATTAAAAGGCACGATGAGAGCTAATGGAGAAAAAATCGTAGCAGGATGTCTGGTTAGATGAGTATGAACAGCTAGAAATATAAACAAGGAGGGACTGAAAATAGCGCTACAACAAGTATTACAAAACATCAGAGAAATAAAGGTGGAGAGCTTGGGGGATAATATATTCATGTTCAAGTTTGGAACGGAAGTGGATAAGAGGCGACTATTAACAAATGGTCCATGGCATTTTAACAATGCCCTTATAGTATTCACAGAACCAATAGGGTTTGGGGATATATCTAAATAGCCATTTACCCACACAACCTTTTGGTTATAGCTCCAAAATATGCCCATCATATATATGGATAAGGAGATATTAGCAGAGATAGGTAAGGCAATTGGGAAGGTAGAAAAGGTGAAAACATATGCTAATGGAGATTTTATAGGGCAGATCATTTGACTTAAAGTGGTGGTCAACATAACCAAGCCATTGACAAAAATAATCATGTTGGATACTATTGGGAAGCAAGAAGAAGTCCAAGCGAGGGAGCAAGAAGAAATGCTGGAAGATGTACAAGAGGAAATCAAAAGAGATGATGGTGAGATTCTCATAATGGTTCAACATGAAAAGCTACCAGAATTCTGCTATTGTTGTGGCTGTATTGGGCATCAATAGAATGAGTGTGCAGAGTACAGAAATCAAGCAAAAGAAGATTTTCCATATAGTCCATGGATGAAAGCTCAAACCATAGCAGAAAAATTGAAGCAGTGAAGAGATAGAGGAAAATGGAGTGCAGCTCTAAGATATTCAAGGAATAAACTTCAGAATCCACAAGATAATCCTCAGTCCAAGACCACTGAACTATAACTTCCAAACCAAATAGAACAATGAGGTTTGGATACCGAGGCAACGCAAACCCAAAAGAAATTAGACATGGAGGAGCATACAAGACAAAGGAGTAAAGAGACAGGACATGTGAGTGACAACAGTCAGAAGATAGGAGATGTTGTCAACAGAGGGCAATAGCTAATGGAGGCCAGGAAGCTAGAAGGAGAAAAAGGGCGAGAACTTTCAAATGCAAAAACAAAGTTGACCGTGGAAATAGAGAAAACTAAAGGTGGTAAAGCAGAGGAGGAACTCAAAAACTCAGAGTCAGCCTTAGAGGAATGTGAAAATGAAAAGGGGAACAATGGGCTAAGAGGGTTTATGATAAAGCCCAAAAGGAGAAAATGGAAAGCATAAGCCTGGCAAGAAGACAAAAAATGGAGATAAGAAAACTAAAGTGCAAAGCGGGCCTAACATAAGAAAAAGGCTTGCAAGTGAAGCAGTTGGAGTCGTTTGGGCAAGTCCAGAAGTTTTAAAAGAAAACGAATATATGTGACCAAGTGAAAGCTTTAATGTTCAATTCTCCAAAAGCAAAACAGAACCTAGAAATAAAAATAGAGGAGAAACATGATAGTGAAGTAGGAAGGTTGGCAATGGAATTTTCAGGATATAGATCGACGGAGGCTGGATTCCCCCCCCACTGACAACCATGAATATAATCAGCTAGAATGTTCGGGGACTAGAGAGCAACCCAACGTTCTGTGAAGCTAAAAAATTACTCCAAATGCATAAGCCTAAGATTGTGTTTTTATATCAAACTAAACTAACATCTAAGAAAATGCAAAAAATAAGTCAGAAGTTGAGTTTTGAACACTGATTTAGAGTTAACAGAACAGACAGAGAAGGAGGCTTGGCTTTAATGTGGAGATCAGACTTAAGTGTAGATATTAAATCGTACAGTAAACACCATATTGATGCAATAGTTTGTGCTAAAAATGGAAACTATTGGAGGTGCACTAAAGTTTATGGACACCTAGAAATAAGTAAAAAACATCACATATGGACTTTGCTGAAAAGGTTAGCCAATCTTTCCTCATTTCCTTGGCTATGTTTTGGAGACTACAATGAGATCTTATGGCCTTTTGAAAAAATAAGGGGAAGTGATAGGGAAATAAGGATGATACAAGGCTTTAGAGAGGCCATTAGAAAATATAGTTTAATAGATTTAGGATGTAAGGGGCACTTAGTAATTGGGTCCTATAAAAGATACGGCCACTGTCTGATTGAGGGAAGATTAGATCGTTTCTTGGGCAACAAGGAATGGGGATGCATGTTCCTAGAATCAACTGTTGAAACATTAGAGACATAGACGTCGGATCATAACCCCATTATAATGATAGTAATGGAAAAAGGAAGGGGGTTAAGATACAAGAGAAGGATATTCCCTCGAGTACACTATGAAGACTTATAGAGTTCTTATAAAAAGTGCAGGGAGATAGTAAGGCATAACTAGCTTGAACAACGAATATGAAATGATGAGGATGTAATAGAATGTTTCAAAAGAACAGCCAAGCAATCGATGATACAACTTTAACTTTGGAGTGGAGAAGAGTTAAAGGAAAGTAAAGGATAGACAAGTTAATTAAGGAACTAAAGGAGATGAAGCAGAATAATCAGCACTACATAGATGGGGAATATATCAAAAAGTTAGAGAAGCAGATTGATGGCCTCTTTTTAGAAGAAGAAATATACTAAAAGCAGTAGTCCAGAGCAGATTGGTTGAAAAAATAGAACAAAAACACAAAATTCTTCCATGCTAAGGCATCCTCTAGGAAGATAAAAAATAATATATGGAGAATATAGATGAAGAAAGAAACTGGACAGAAGAAGAAAGATGTTGTGCAGAGAACATTCTGCAATTACTTTGCAGACCTCTTCACTACAACAAACCCCTCTCAAATGCATATAGAAGATGTGTTAAAAGACATGACTGTGAAAGTAACAAGCGAGATGAATGAGAAGCTGGACAGACCTTTCAGTGAAGAGGAGATAGTAGCAACATTGGCCAAAATGTGTCCAACAAAAGCCCTAGGACCAAATGGATTCCCAGCAACCTTTTTCCAAAAGCACTGGAAATCGGTGAGCAAAGCGAAGTCTTGACAACTGCCGCTTTATATCCTCAATGATAATACCACGAGATTTTGGTTTAGAGACCAGGGATGGTGTAGAGATCATAAAAATATCATGTTGTGGACCAATGGAGGTGTGTTTAATGTCAGGAGATGGGGGTGTGACATGGTTAATTTGAAAAAGATAGTTTTTCAGATTTGTCTTGGTGGCATAGTCTTGTTGTAACAAAGCAGGATGAGGGATTGTGATCCACTCATACATTTGATCTTGAGTCCGAGAAGATAAATGTCGAGTCTTTGGAAGTAGGGACGGTGGACTATGAAGACGAGGTAAAATGACAGCTTCTTGTAAGGGATTCCACCAAGATTATGGGTGGTTTTGAGCTGTTGAAGTTTATGGTGCCAAACAGGTAAGGGCGCAAACTATTCAAAAAGTGTCCAGGTAAGAGAGGTGGCTTGTTATGGACTGTTTAAAAGGTCAAGAGAGGCAAAGAAAGGGAAAACCAGTCTGGTGGCATACAGTAGTGAGAGACACCACATATACCATAACTCATTTTCTGAAAGTGGCCTGGACAGATCTAAAGTAAGACTTGTAAGAAACATATATTCCGGATGATAATCCTAGAAGGTGGGTGAATCAGGATATTCAGAACATGCAAAGATATAATACTGCATAAGAAAGGATTTAGCATATTCTTGAAGATGGAAGGGAGTGCTGAAAGCACGATTTCCAGGGGTGAACTTTTTGGTGAGGGCTGTCTTAGGGAGTGAAGAAGCCATGGAGATTACTGGAAAATTGAACTGGAGCTGCTTTGAAGTTTTGGGAGAAAGTTTTCTTGAGAGATAGTCTGGAATGACATTGTGTTCCCCTTTTATATGGGAAACTTGGAAATCATATTGGGAAAACCAATCTTTTAATCTAAGTAATGTCTTTTCCGGAACTGAATGGTTTTTGAAATTCAGCATATTTGGAAAAGGGGAATTATCCATTCTGACAAGGAAGTGGAATCCGATGAGGTAGAATTCAAACTTTTTGATGCCATGTTTGACTGCTAGGATTTGTTTGTAAACAGTGTGGTAATGTTTTTGAGTCTGGAGAGAATTGGCAACTAGCATGCGCGACATAATATTCTTTGTCATCAATCTTTTCAATCAAAATGGCTCCCCACGCCTCGTCAGAGGCATCAGTCTGCAGGATGCGTTGTCCATTAGTAATGATTCACAATGGTGAGGGACTCTGTGCATACCGTTTTAGGTAAGAGACACATGTGGTGTGGTGGCCATTCCATGATGGAGGATTCTTTTTCAAAAGTGAGGATAAATGAGAGGTGTAGTTATTGACACGTGGAATGAAGTCACGAATATAGTTAATTATTCCCAAAAACTATTGAATTTGTTTTCTGGAAAAGTTACTATCAGGAAAATATTGTAACTCTTGGGCTATGTGTGGACTGGGCTGGTAGGAATACTCAGGGGATTTAGAAATATCCTCAGTCAGAGAGTCCTTTTGGATGGTAGAAATATCAAAAGGAGTAATTGGTGCTTTTCCTGTGGAACTGGAGGGTTTATCTAATGAAAAAATAGGTGTTGGAGGCTTAGGTCTAGGTTTCAGCTTTGGTAGTGGAGGATTGTCTTTGAAAAGTGTATGGGTCATGCCAAATAATTTGGTCGGATCATATGACCTTGATGGGGCCATAAAGGAGCTAAAAGGATGGTAAGCTTGGGATAAAGTTGGAATTGGTTGGCTTTTGCTAAAAAGTGATGGTGGTTGCTTTTCGGAGTCAATTTGGGCCAACTCAGCTTTTAGTTGTCTGATCTCAGTCTCCTTTTGGTTGAACTCTGGACCCCAATATCGGTGCTGGATCATTTCTCGCAAATCAAGATCTAATTGAACAACTCGATCTTTCATGTCCTGATACAGCTTTTGAAGTTGTAAGCTGATGTGATCAACTTGTTTTTCAACATGAACAGTTTGAGAGGAGATGTTATCAACCTTTTGGTGAAGAGAGGTTAAAGATTGATTTTGGACTCTAGCATTTTGTGTTTGCCAGTTGAGAACTACTTCAAAAGACTTGGGTTCCTCCATATGGCCAGTAGGGGTAATAGGGGACTGGACAAATGGCTTAGAAATAACATGTCTAGAGACACCGGTTTGTTTATCTAAATGAGGAAAATCTGTAGGAGAGAACATCATACAAGATGATATCAATGGAGAAGTTGGAATAGGCTGTTGGAGTTGAGCCTATTGGGAGCAAGACAAAAGGTTGGGTTCATGGGTTTGAATCCACTGTAAGCCTTTCTGATAAACAGGTAAGGGTAAACAACTGACAAAGGGATGTGGATCATCAGCCCAGTCCACACAAGTCTTTTGAAGCAGTTCTTGAGTCCACACATAGCCCAAGAGTTATAATATTTTCCTGATAGTAACTTTTCCAGAAAACAAATTCAACAGTTTTTTGGAATAGTTAACTATATCCGTGACTTCATTCCACATGTCAATAACTACACCTCTCCTTTATCCTCACTTTTGAAAAAGAATCCTCCATCATGGAATGACCACCACACTACATGTGTCTTTTACCTAAAACGGTATGCATAGAGTCCCCCACCATTGCGAATCATTACTAATGGACAATGCATCCTGCAGACTGATGCCTCTGACGAGGTGTGGGGAGCCATTTTGATTGAAAAGATTGATGACAAAGAACATTATGTCGCGCATGCTAGTGGCTAGTTCTCTCCAGACTCAAAAGCATTACCACACTGTTTACAAATAAATCCTAGCAGTCAAACATGGCATTAAAAAGTTTGAATTCCACCTCATCGAATTCCACTTCCTTGTCAGAATGGATAATTCCGCTTTTCCAAATATGCTGAATTTCAAAAACCATTCAGTTCCGGAAAAGACATTACTCAGATTAAAAATTGGTTTTCCCGATATGATTTCCAAGTTTCCCATATAAAAAGGGAACACAATGTCATTCCAGACTATCTCTCAAAAAAACCTTCTCCCAAAACTTCAAAGCAGCTCCAGTTCAATTTTCCAGTAATCTTCATGGCTTCTTCACTCCCTAAGACAGCCCTCACCAAAAAGTTCACCCCTGGAAACCGTGCTTTCAGCACTCCCTTCCATATTCAAGAATATGCTAAATCCTTTCTTATGCGGTATTATATCCTTGCATGTTCTGAATATCCTAATTCACCCACCTTTTAGGATTATCATCCGGAATATATGTTTCTTACAGGTCTTACTTTAGATCTGTCCAGGCCACTTTTAGAAAATGAGTTATGGTATATGTGGTGTCTCTCATTACTGTATGCCACCAGACTGGTTTTCCCTCTCTTTGCCACTCTTGACCTTTTAAACAATCCAGAACAAGCCACCTTTCTTACCTGGACACTTTTTTGAATGGTTTACGCTCTTACCTGTTTGGCGCCATAAACTTCAACAGCTCAAAATCACCCATAATCTTTGTGGAATCCCTTACCAAGAAGCCCAGCTATTTACCTCAGTCTTCATAGTCCACCGTCCCTACTTCCAGCACCCTGGACATTTATCTTTCTAGACTCAAGATCAAATGTATGAGTGGATCACAATCCCTCATCCTGCTTTGTTACAACAAGACTATGCCACCAAGACAAATCTGAAAAACTATCTTTTTCAGATTAACCATGTCACACCCCCATCTACTGACATTAAACACACCTCCATTGGTCCACAACATGATATTTTTATGATCCCTACACCATCCCTGGTCTCTAAACCAAAATCTCATGGTATTATCATTAAGGAAGAGCGTCCTGATTATACGGACTTCATATTCCAAGACTCTCAAGATTCATGGGAAGAATTCCTTCCTCTTGACAGTTAGAATCAACCACAGCCTGGTCAAAGCAGCAACCCTCTTACTACAGCACCTTGGCCTCAACACATCGGGCCCATTACTTTGCTCACTCCTCCACCAGTAGTCCAGCCTCTTATTGAAAATGACACTTTTATGGATGACTGGCCCGAAAAAGGAAAAACCTGCCCTGCACATCATCCTGACCAAGCTCAAGACTGCATCTGGCCCTTCCGACCTTGTGGGACCAAATCACTCGATGCAACTGAATCCTCCTTAGAGGATACCATCTCCCTGTAAAATCTATCCACCAGCTAGAACGCACTTTATTAAAGTATTTTGTCCGTTTGTAATAATGGTCATGAATGGTGTGTTATCATAATCACCACTTGCTTTTCCTTTATATCAATATCGGTGTGCTGTCAAAAATGGTGTGCTAATGTGCTGTCAACATCATCGTGCTAATGTTCTATCAATATCGGCATGCTTTCGTATCTTTGTCAACATCGGCATCTTTGTCAACATTGGTGTCTTTGTCACCTTTGGCGTCTTTGTCAACATCGGTGTCTTTGTCTACATTAGTGTCTTTGTCAAAGTTGGTGTCCTATCATAATCTTTGAATAAAGACTTTTGTAAAAGTTGTTTGTTTTCTTATCTTTGTACACGTGACGTTTGTAAAAGTTCTGTAAGACTTATCCTTATCCACTCTCTCTCCTTCCCTATAAAAGGAGCAGACTCTTGTAAAAGAAAACAACGAGAAAATGAAATATATGAATATTTCAGAATTCTCTCCCATGCCTAACTAACTTCTCTTTTCTTAGTCTAAAGGAATAATGAATTAAATTTAGGAATGAAGGAGTAATAGAATTGTTCATAAAACTTCGAGGTAGTATACTCTACACTTGCCTTCTTTAAAGGATCCTGTGTATCAGAAACTCGTTGACATTTTAAGAATCTCTGTTTTGGCCATGAGTTGCCTGTGCTTTGGGATTATCAAATGTTTTAAGTTTTGTACATGGTATATCGGCGGGAATCCATCGACGTAAATTCCAGAGGTCATCCCGAATGGGGACTAGTCTGGTCTGCACTGATGGTAAACAAGCCACGTACTGCGTGCTCTACCCTTGTGGCATCAGAGCCACAAAATTGTTTGCTCATAAAAATATCGTTTTATGGTATTTTCTACACCTTCTTCATTTTGCAAGATAATTCATTATTTCCTACAGGCTAAGATCTTCATCCCACATGGCTTCTTCTTCAAATTCCCGTACTGTTTCTCTAACCTCTTCCTTGCATCTTCCTCCATCTTGTTCTAAACAAACCACCAAAAAGATTGAAAGTCTTGTTGAGTTCTCTTATGTTCCTGAATCAGTTCAAATTGATAAATCATATATGCCTCTTGTCAATCTTTACCAATTGTATAAGAAAATCCGCTCTCTTACTCGAAGTATCTGTACCCTTTTCAGTACCAAAAGACCTTTACCCAAAGAGTATGTCCAATCTTCTCGATTTGATCGATGTGCTCTTCAATCCACCACCTCAGAACAACATGTTACCCTAGAAATTTCCCCTGAGTTGATTACTTCCTGGAAACAGGAGGGCTATACTCACCTTTATCTTGGCGAAATCTGTCTTGTTCTTACTCTTCATGGTCGGAAAGGTTTACCAGTACCAGCTCGACTTGCTTTGCTTGATACCCGGTTTAAACACTATGAACATGCCATCATTGGCACTGTTCTCACTACCCTCCATGCTGGTAGTGTTCTTTTAACCTTTTACCCAAACTTTAACCTTTCTCTTGATGATTCAAACCTCCCTACTGCTCTGAAAGTCCATATCCAAATTCTGGGAGTGATTAGGTAAACTACTTAAAAATGGCTACTTTACACCATCAATTGGTGTACCGATTGCAAAATCATGCTTTGGACTTACCCACTTCTCAAGACACCTCAGATGCCTTGATGATTCTTCTGAATCAAGATATTCCTACTATCATTCGTTGATTCCCGGACAAATCCCAGGACACGAGCTCTTCACGTACTCACGCCCTTCATTTGTCTAATTATGAAAAGTTCCATCAAAACACAGAGCCAATCTCGACTTTTGAAAGTTCTTTTGAAAAACGGCCAGATGGCACTGTTAAGATGACTTTTAAGCCACCACTTCTGGTTCCTACGATTTCCTCTGCTCCACCTTTACCAGAAATCATTCTCACCTCTCTTACACCTAGCCTTCACTCAACACCTCCATCATCAGAGGCCACACACAGATTGTCCTATACCCATTCTGCCATGATACAGCCTTTCCAGACTAATAAAGAGGATTTACCCATTTTGTCCTTTGATTCCAATGGTTATCCTGTTTATCCAGCCAAACTAAACGGTCATTTCATGTGGGATGTTCCCGCATCGGGTATGTGTGACTCAGGTTGTTCTTGTTGGGAAGATGTTGAAATCCTTGCACTTCCGAAGAAAAAGAAAAAGAAAAATATTATTTTTCCCAGTTGCAAATATCATAAAAAAGATCCACCATCTGATGATCCAGATCCCTCTGTCAGTTGTTTACCCTTACCTGTTTATCAGAAGGGCTTACAGTGGATTCAAACCCATGAACCCAACCTTTTGTCCTACTCCCAACAGGCTCAACTCCAACAGCCTATTCCAACTTCTCTATTGATCTCATCTTGTATGATGTTCTCTCCTACATATTTTCCTCCTTTAGACAAACAAACCGATGTCTCTAGACATGTTATTTCTAAGCCATTTGTCTAGTCCCCTATTACCCCTACTGGCCATATGGAGGAACCCAAGTCTTTTGAAGCAGTTCTCAACTGGCAAACACAAAATGCCAGAGTCCAGAACCAATCTTTAACCTCTCTTCACCAAAAGGTTGATAACATCTCCTCTCGAACTGTTCATGTTGAAAAAAAAGTTGATCACATCAGCTTACAACTTCAAAAGCTGTATCAGGACATGAAAGATCGAGTTGTTCAATTAGATCTTGATTTGCGAGAAATGATCCAGCACCGATATTGGGGTCTAGAGTTCAACCAAAAAGAGACTGAGATCAGACAACTAAAAGTTGAGTTAGCCCGAATTGACTCCGAAAAGCAACCACCATCACTTTTTAGCAAAAGCCAATCCATTCCAACTTTAACCCAAGCTTACCATCCTTTTAGCTCCTTTATGGCCCCATCAAGGTCATATGATCCTACCAAATTATTTGGCATGACCCATACACTTTTCAAAGACAATCCTTTACTACCAAAGCTGAAACCTAGACCTAAGCCTCCAACACCTGTTTCTTCATTAGATAAACCCTCCAGTTCCACAGGAAAAGCACCAATCACTCCTTTTGATATTTCTACCATTCAAAAGGACTCTCTGACTGAGGATATTTCTAAATCCCCTGAGTCTTCAACAGACTTTTCTCCTGATACCTCCTCCGTTTCCTCTGATACTGAGGACTCCTGTAATCCCTCCAATGACTCAGAAGCTGAATATGTTGACATCTCTAAACTTCTGATGGCTGATACTGCTGACCCCCAGCCAAGTGAACCTGTTGTCACAGAAGAAGTTGATGACAATGACGAAGAGCCCACTATTCAATCTCGACCTTCACGGTCTTCTGAATCAAAACCATCCAATGGCCCATGGTTTACTTTTTGATGACTTGCCACCTCATCGATGAAGAGAAAAACTCCAGGAATTGTCTGCCTAGATTGATTTACAAATGCTTCGACTCGGAGCAAATACCTAGTCTCCTCTCAATCACACATATATTACTTTGATTCCAAAGGTGGAGAAGCCCAGACAAGTGACAGAATTTAGGTCTATTAGTCTATACAATGTAATATATAGAATTATAACAAAAACCATAACAAATAGGCTTAAATATATGATACAAAATATCATCTGACCAACCTAAAGTGCCTTCATTCTTAATAGACTTATTATGGACAATATTGTAATAGGCTATGAATGGTTGCATAAGATTAGACTTACCAAGGGGGGGGGGGTGAACAGATTGGTGGCTTTAAAACTGGATATTAGCAAGGCCTATGATAGGATAAAATGATGCTTTTTGGAAAATACCATGAAGAAGTTAGGCTTCTCAGTCTTTATTAATAGAGCGACAAAATGATGCTTTTTGGAAAATACCATGAAGAAGCTAGGCTTCTCAGTCTTTATTAATAGAGCAACAAAATGAATGATCCAACCACAAAGGGGACTGAGCCAGGGCTACCCCTTGTCTTCTTACTTATTCATTCTTTGTGCATAGGGCTTTTCCAATTTGATGCAGCAGGCATAATAAAAAAAGGTTGATTCAGGGGATAAAATTTGACAGCATCTTGTCTATCACCCATTTGCTTTTTGCATACAACAACCTCATATTCTCAAGGGCCAAAGCAGAAGAGTGTGTAAGGCTGAAGCAAATTTTTTATAGTTATGCAGTTTCCTCAACCCAAATTATCAATTATGAAAAATCATCAATGCTGTTTAGTGGTAATACTCAAGCCATGCAAATTGCAAATATTAAAAGCACTTTCCAACTTAATGTAGTCTCTAAACATGAGAAATGCCGAGGGCTTCCATCGATCGTGAGAGGAAAAAAGTAAACTTTTTCAACTACATTAAATTGAAAGTGCTTGATAAGATTTCAAGTTGGCAAAGTAAGTGGTTTTCAAGTGCGGTAAAGGAGGTCCCTATCAAAGCAATCTCCCAAGCAGTCCCAACCTATGCAATGAGCATTTTTAAAACCCCAACAGGTTTATGTGTTGATATTAAAAAAGAAATAGCTCGATTCTGGTGGCATTCAAAAGAAGATTATAGAGGCATCTACTGGGCGAGGTGGGTGAAGATGTGCTGGTCTAAAAGCAAAAAGGAAATGGGATTCAGAGATCTATCTAGCTTCAACCAAGCTTTAATTGCGAAACAAAGCTGGACATTGATTTAGTTTCTTGATTCCCTCATGGTTAGAGTTCTGCAAGCTCAATATTTTAAAACAATCGACTTTATGAATGCAAAGTTGGGATGTAAACCATCCTTCATTTGGAGGAGCATCCTATGGGGAAGACAAGTGCTGCACAATAGAGTGAGATGAAGAATAGGAAATGGTAACCAAGTGAAGATCTATAACAGTAACTGGATCCCAAGACCTTCAACTTTTAAGATTATTTCAACACCTACTCTACCCCTTGATGCCATTGTGTCTTTACAAATAAATAATGAGCATAAGTGGAATGAAACTCTAATTAGACAATATTTTATATTAGAATATGTAGATCATATTGTAAGAATTGTGTTGCCAAACTCTCCAAGGCCAGATCGTCTGCTATGGGCTTTTGATAAACATGGAAACTACTCGATGAAAAGCGAATACCAAATCACTCTACAATTGAAATTTCTTGATTGGCTTAGCTCTTCAAAAAAGTATTTATCAAAGTGGCATGCAATTTGGAAGCTGGATTTGCCAGAAAAGGTCAAGATTTTTATGTAGCAAGTAGCTCAGAACCTTCTTCGAATAGCTGAGAATCTTTGGCATAAAAGGGTCCTGCAGCAGCCATAGTACCAAAAATGCAGAGAAAATGTTTCTCACACCCTGTTGAATTGTAAAGTGGCTCAAAAGGTATGGAGGAACATAGTTTTTGCTGATGAAATCAGGCTTTTTGTGAACCAAGATCTATTAAGTGTAATGCAAGCTTTGTTAGCAAAGAAAGTTAAGACAGAAATGGAGTTGTTCATAGTTACTTGTTGGGCGATTTGGAACTCATGGAATCTTTTTATTTTTTAAGAAAAGAAAGAAGATTTCCAAATATCATTGGCAAAAGCTGAAGCAATTGTGGAATCTTACAAGAACATTAAGCCCCCTTCGCTGCCATCTTCCTCAGACCAGCACTCCTCAACGAAACAGACTTGGAAACCTCCTCCATTATGGTGTTTTAAAGTCAATGTAGATGCAGCAATGAAGATATAGAATCAGGTGGCTAGTTTAGGAGTAGTAATTAGAGATTCCAATGAAAAGTTCATAGCTGCAGCTCAAAAGCAAGAGAAGTTTTTTTGGAGATGTTACTAAAGTAGAAGCTAAAGCTATTCAGCTGGGAATTGCAGCTACAGAAAAGGCTGGATCTAGGCCGGTGATATTTGAATCTGATTGTCAAGAAGTTGTAGACTTGGTAGTGGGGAGAAAATGTAGCAAAACTGAAATTTTTTAGACTATTTCAGACATTTAAAATGGACTAAAAAGGCTTAACAATGCCACTCTGCAACACACTTCAAGACTTGGCAATGACATGGCTCATTTAATTGCTAAAATGGCTTTGAACAATGTTGAATCAGGATTTTGGACTGTTACTTGTCCTCCTCATCTTATGTATCTTTTGTAGTTTTAATTCTATGAAAGCTAAGCTTTTCTCTAAAAAAAAAAACAGAGAAATATTATTGATACTAATTTAGATTTAATATTATCATCCATGTAATATATATTAAATACTTCTTGTTTATTTTTTTTCTCTTTGTACTTAATATTGCTTGAAGCAAACAATGTACATTACAATTCATCCAACAGACTTGATTGAATACTCCTGAGGAGTTATAATTAATTGAGTGCTCCATAAGAAGTATAATCTTGTTATAAAGTACAAAAATTTTGTATTTCAAGTTCTTTATATTTAGCCAGATCTAGAAGAAATCTATTGAATTTTAGATTTATCCGCTGAAATAGATATTATATTGAGATTTTAAGTGTAAATAATATAGAGTATTTCTGTATTACCAAAATTATTTAAGGCATTAAATACATATTAGAGAAGCTTGAAACCTTCTTAATTGGGTTGTGTCATAAAACTCAAGATGCAATTGAAAATTATACAATATTACCTAGAAGGTCATTGATCCAAAATTTCTTAATATGAAATAATTGCCTTGATTACCCAAGATTTGTAATCATGTATTGAATTATGAAAATGGACATCCATTGAAGAACTAAAAGATTCTATTGCCTAATGAGATTGTTTATAGCAATTGCTTGCAAGATTACTTGCCTAGATTTTCATGTTACAATTTCTAAATTATCCAATCAAGATTGTATGTATAAATAATGCATGTCAATTCACTTCTAAAGCTTCTTATGACTATTGTGTATCACTTAGAATTTATGTAGGGCTTCGAATACCATATGTGCATACCTATAATGGATTAGTAGAATCTTTCATCAAATGTTTTCAGGTAATTGCTATGAAATTTATTATTACAAAGTCAATTACCTATTTCTGCATAGTGATATGCCATTTTGAATGTCGCGGCATTGTTCAGCTTGAGGCCTTCAGCCTATCACTAACATTCCCCATTATAATTAGTATTGGCACCTCAACGTAGAATATCCCACTTACGCAACTTCAGTCGTGCTGTACAAGTGCTTGTATCACTTCCCAATACATTAAGATAGGATGCCAATATTGTTTGAAAATTTATGCAAGATTTAACTTACCATATATTTTTACATATCTAGATCCTCTTATAGGTGATACTTTGTGGATTTTCACTTGGATGATACAACTTTTCCACCATTAAGGGATAGCCTCTTAAAGTAAGGCATGGACTTTCTTGAAAAGTTTCTACTATGACTTATCTAGATCTCTCACCAGTCAAAACGAGAATAAAGTTACATATTACTTGCTAGATGCATTTATGAATGCAATAAACATAACCAAATACTTATTTTAGCTACTTATACACTAATCTAGGTGATTGTTCCTACTGAACAGTCAGTTGTAAAGTCAATTAATGAATCATCCGTTACATGTCAAAAACATGATAGATTACTTGATTCCAAATACATTCTTTCCTAGAAGAGGAAAATGAAAAATCAAATTCTATTGAAAATAATGGTCAACTAGTGGATATTTTCATCTTATTTAGATCACTTGTTTCAGATGAACTAATGCCCCAGAAGAAGCATGTTTAAGAATGACGTATGTCTTAAAAGAGACATATGTTCTAGAAGAACAAATCATCTAAGAAAAGACACATTCTAAAAGAAACACATGTCCCAACTTATGAAGAAACATGAAAATCTAATATTGAGGATATTTCTACATCTAAAAAGGAAATATTGAATCTTAATGAAGTTGTCATTGACAATGAATTTTCAATCACAGTAGCAACTGAGATTATAAATGATATTTAACTCAAACTATTGATGAATTTGAACAAAGATATTATTGGCCTCAAAAGAAAGAAGTAATTTTAGGGGAATTGACTTTGTTAGCTAAACATGAAGTATTTGGACTGATAGTTCAAGTACTTATAGATGTCAAACCTGTTAGGCATACTAGTTAATTGTATGGAAATGTAAAGAATATCGTGAGATATTTAACAAGCACAAGGTTTCCTGTAAAATCATTATTAATTATGAGGATAGTATTCTCATATGACATATACCATTAAGTTTTGATTTTAAAATAAGTTTGGCAGTTTCAAAAAGACTTCATGCGCAGCTTATAGACTTAGTAATTGATGCAATGCAAGAAATTGAACAAATCTTAATTAGATTAAAATTTATAATATTTAACAATATTTTAATTCATTTGTATTCTAGTTTAATTTGGTTGCCTATTTAAAAGTTTTATTGTTTAGGCATTACTTATTTGAGTTGAATTCCTAATTCAGATGTAAGTCTTATTAAAATATTTTTTTTTCAAATTAAGATAAGTCTTAGAATATATAAGTCTCTTTTGTAGCTTTTACAAGCAGGCCTTGGTTATTTGTTATTGATTATTTTTTGGAATAAATTCTTGGTTTCAATTTCGTTCTTATTATTTCTCAATATTATTGTTTAGGCATTACTTATTTGAGTTGAATTCCTAATTCAGATGTAAGTCTTATTAAAATAGTTTTTTTTAAAAAAATTAGGATAATTTTTAGTATAAATAAGTTTCTTTTGTAACTTTTACAAGTAGGCCTTGGTTAGTTGTTATTAATTATTTCTTAAAATAAATTCTTAGTTTCAATTTTGTTCTTATTATTTCTCAATATTTTGTGCAATCAACGAGCTTTAACGCCTTAAATTTATAGGTATTCTTAGAATCAACTTGAATTTGGTTTATTTCTTTATACCAATATTCTCAAAAAGCAATAGAATATTGAAAATATCTCTATCTATCCATCATCCTACATCTTTTATCCTCCCATTGTGTTAGCTTCACTACAAAGAGTCCTTTTGTAGAATGATGCCGCATCACTGACAGTATGTTTGTATGAGTATATTCATTTGAGAATTTTTTAAGGATTCAAAATGCATGAAGCATATAGATAAAAGGATTATAATCTATAGATAAAAGGATTATAATCTGTGTTCATTAAGTTACAATGATCCTTGTATAGAATGAAATAATTTGGATGCATTTGAATACTTAATAAAAAAAAAAGATATAAAAATGATCTTATTTACCTATATGTATTCACTAAAAAATTCTGAATCTAGATTTTTAATTATTACAGTTTATATAGATACCATGAATTTTTTTTACAACTCCAAAAGAGCTTTTAAAATTACTACATATTTGCAAAATGAATTTCATATGAAAAATTCATGAAAACAAAATATTGTCTAAGCTGGTAGATTGAGTACAAACTAATGAAGTACTTATGCATCAATCTGCCTATATTGAGGAGATCTTAAAGTGTTTCAATATGAATAATGCTCATCTATTAAACACTCCTATGGCTGTTCGGTCTCCTATCCAATCTCAAGAAGATGACAAAGAGATAGTTGGTCTAAAAGTACCGTATCTAAATTCAAATTGCTACTTTATTGTATTTAGCTTAATGCACTAGACTAGACTTTGTATTCTCAGTGAACTTCTTGGCGAAATCAGCTCCATACCAACACAACGACATTGAAATAGTATCAAGCATATTTTTTTATACCTACTTAGAATAAAGAATTTAAGTCTAGTTAGGTACACTGATGTTGGGTACCTCTCTAATCCCCATAAAGCTCATTCATAGATGAGATATATTTTTATATACAATGGTACAACAATTTCATGGTGATCGATGAGACATAGTTTTGTTGCCACCTCCTCCATTGACTCTGGGATCCTTGCACTAAATAGAGCAAATAGGAACAGTATATAGTTGAAAACTTGCATCCATCATATAGTTGCAAACTAGCATCCATCATATTTAGAGGACGTGCAACTTGATTTTTTATACAGATCTTCCAACAAGATAATGCTACTTGTATTGTGGTAGTTTAAGGAGGATATATTAAGGAAGTTAAAATTGGGAACACGTCACCAAAGTTCTTCACTATTAGGCAAATATGCTCCATTAATCATGTTATTTTGAGGGGGATTATCTTTCACTGGGAGCATATACTTTGAAGTGAAGAACTCTTGTGGGAAAATATGAACTATACTCTTTTTTCTTTGATCAAGTTTTATCCTGCTGAATTTTACTTCTAAAGTTTTAACGAAGTAGTGTTAAACACATCTAAAAATACCTTTATATCATAAAATTATATGTAAATAAATGATGAATTTAAGAGGGAGTATTGTAAATGAAGTGGATTCGCCATTTGTCCCAAATCGAAAAATTAACAACCCGTACTCTATTTGTACCTTACAAAAATGTGAGCGTTTTAACTTGTAAATGAATCAATTAGTAAAAAAGATTTGATAACCCAACAATGTACTTTGATTAGTGACTTGCTTTTAGTTGAAGTTTCTCTTTATTCACTCTATTTATAAAAGTTTGTAGTTTATCAAGAAGGACAATAACAATAAATAAATAAGTGGTTAAAACTTTAATGAACGAAGCCAGTCATGGTACCAACTGCAGAAGCATCCCATGTTGGAACTAAAGAATCGCATGAATGAGTCATGTAGTTGATGTCTCCGAGGAGATCTGCATTGTATAATGCACATCACTTGGTGTCCACTTATAATTCTCTCTAATTTTTCAGTTTAAAATACAACAATTTAATTAGAACAATTTAAACAGTTATAAATGGTAATTGATTATTTGCAAATCGATATGTTAAACCAACTTCGGCAGCTTCAGGACCAAAATCAAAGTATACCTTAAGACGCCTATCTTTTTTCAATCTATCCACACATAAAATAATAGTAATGAAAGTGACCATTAAGAACATATCTCCACATGTTTCAGAATACGAACCAGTGATACGAAAGAAATTTTAGCTGTGTTAAGCTGCTGTCCACACATTGAAGCAAATAATTTAAACACTCAGAATATATTCATTTTGGTTTTCCCCTGTGGATAATAGGTACTTGGGAAGCCAGCAAAACTGTTGAATCTTTGCCTTACCTACACCAAAACAGGAGGCGGCAAAATGGTTAACAAAAATAGAGTTAAACGGCTAAAGTCTTTCGGCCTGCATGGGTTGGAGGTGTCGAAGAGAGTTAGTCTCTATGCAAAGCATCTTCCAGTTCCAATTCCAACCCTATACGATTTTTTATAGATGCTCTGGCATCTAGAGGAGTTTTGCACTTCATTTGTAATTCCTTGAATCTGTTAATATCGAAATTGAGCTTCTTGAACAATTTCTTCTGCCTGGAAAGAAAGAGCCTCTTCAACAAGTCTTGGTAAGTAGGATCTCTTGAAGTCATCAAGAAGTAGGCATAGCCTAAGATTATACCAGTAGTTGTGGTGAAGAATGCAATGGGTTCCATTACATCCCATGAGAATTCCCAGAATGTTAGGCGGAAGAAAAGCCCAATATGTATGATAGATAAACCCAGACCAATCAAGAGGATGCGCCTTACTTGCTTATGTGCTAGCACATCAATTTCTTCCTTCTTCTCCTGCAGCATCTTTAATTCATCCCTCATAGGGTCGTTTTCTGGATGTAGAGCAAGGGGCACTGCTCTTCTAACAAGATCCACCACCTTAACATTAAAAATAAGATAAAGCAGTAATAGTTAATAAAACCTAGCAGAGGCAAAACATTCAAAATCTGTTCAAGTTGTGTCTTGATCAAACAAATTGGAGTTGAACCAGTAATCCAGAAGCAACATGTAACAACACTAAATTTTGTTACTACCTTTCAATCTCATTAACAATTGAGAATAATCAGCACCGGCTCACTCAAACACGGATATGTACCAACCAGACAGCAATACATTTGACTCTGCACATTCTGAAGACATTACTCTCCCGAGTGAACAAATTACAGTCTCCAATGCATGAAGTATTAGGTATCATGATTTATTGATTCTCATATACAGTTAAGGTTTTGTCATCTATTTCTGTGTGTGTGTGTGTGCATCCTTGAGGACATCTGACAGTAGTGAGAACAAAATTAAAGCAAAAATTAAAATGTTGTTCATTGCAACCAATCAAATAAAGCAATATGAACAAAGGCATGTAAGATATCGTTAAAAAGTCCTTAGTATCAACTAGCTTCAACTCAGGTCAGTCAACTATAGAAATCATTGGCCAGTCTTCTCTATTCAGGCGTCTTATTATTCCCCTTCTAGCCAATCAAAGACATAATCAAAGGAAAGGCACTTTTTCTCTGAGTCAACAAAGACATAATTCAACTATAGGGGCTCAAATAAATCACAGTTGCAAGTGTAAACCAAAAATTTTACAGATGTGACTTTTAAGCCACAGCTGCTAGGCAGCCAGACAAAACAAAGCCTAAGCAAATGGATCCCCTAAGGTAGGCCTCTTGGCACCATGCCTCACAAGCCCTCTTAGCCACAGTCCATCTCAGCTCAACAGGACTTCTCATAATAGCAGTCCATTTCCACCGCACAAGCCTCACAACCCAACAGACCTCTCATCCCTCTTGTACCCTAGGCATTCCTAGGGCTAGCCCCTCAAACCCTGACACACCTCATGAAGAGAACTCAAGAAACTCCGAAACTACAGCTACAATCATCTTAGGAACTCAAAACGGCCCAAGATGAAACCTACCACCAAGGACAATGCTATATAACCCGCCAGTGTAAGAACCCTGCAATCTAAGAGCAAGTTCAATGTAAGACTCACTTAAAAGGACATGCCGAGGTCACCAGCACCTAGGAAAGGAAAGACACAACAAGGTCATCATCATTTACTAAATCAACCTCTCTACAAATACCTCCATTTTCAATACGAAAGGGGTCTCTCCAGCTCATTTTTATCGATACACTTTCTCTTAGATTCTCAAAGTTGAGCACTTCTCTTTCCAAATTCATATACATATCAACATGCTAATCTTGAGGATTTTTTCTTAGCAAATCATCATCTGTCCCCCTCATACTATCTTTTGTTCAGCAAGCGGATGTTAACCTCCAGAGCAAAATACACCAAGAGAGTCAAACCTCCACCCACCTTGATTTGTTCAACATATCTATACAGGACAGTTAAACCCTAAAAATATCTTGAATCATCCCTCCAATCCAGAGGTGCTCATTGATCCAAATCCATTCATCAACTTCATTCAAAGGACAAATTTGTTTGTTTTTCAAGTAGATTGCCGTGCAGGAGTGGCAAACGCTACATCTCTGATTTAGGTCAACAATTGAAAATTCTACTTAACCTGAACCGTGAATACAGATAAAAGTTTAAACTCAGAACTGATGTGAGAAAAGTAAACAACCCAAAGTCCAAACTAGTTCATTATAGAAATGAACCATTGAAAGCCAGAATTTAATTTAAGAGTCCCTCCTGAGACCTTTGCTTATTCTAACGAAAATCCAAGAAAACTGACTACACAAGTACCCAAAATCCATCTTACATATGCATTCAAATATTAAGATGAAGATCCAAGAAACATTAAGCAAATGGTAATGAAATTAGTGGATCGGAGAACCAGATGACTCTATTTGCAAATTTGAATCATAGTTGGACTTCGACCTTGGAGTAACCAAGAGATGCCAGCCAGTTATCTGTTGGGATCCTTCGTTTGAGCAAGGCCAAAGACTACAATTTAATGGACAACCTCCAATAGCTAAAGAACTTATTAGAAGGCCAATTGGTAGTAAAAATGACAAGAACCTACCCAAATAGCTAACTAAGCTGGATATGGTTTTACTTCTGATAAGGAAAATATCAAATAAATAGAAATAAAAACTCCTAAGAAACAGCGAAGATACAATTGTATGGCAAGAGCAATAAGGATAGTGATAACACATTAAAACAACAGATCACAAGAAAAACAAAAGACAAGAAGTATACCTTCTCGGGGTGAAGATAGACCTTGTCACGAAAGAGAAGGATGACACCAGCATCATCAAGAACACGTGCAAAAGCACTGGCTTCATCTATATTTCTGGCAACACCCATACTGGAGCATGCTTCTAGAAGCTCTGGGTATCCAATCACTTCCTTGCCTTCCATACCAAGCTTTTTCTTCAGGGCTTCCACATTCACAAGTCTCATCAACTTCTTCGCCTCTGCTAATGTTATGTTCTCCGTCCCAGATTCATCATCACCATCACGTGGCGGTGGCGGTGTCGTTGGTAATGATGATGATGAGAACGAAACAGTCTTGTTGTTGCATAATAATACTAATAATGGCAATGGGTTCACTACTGCTGTTACTGCTGTTGCTCTATAATTGTTATAATAATAATTAGGAAAATAAAAATGGGAAATGGAACGAGAATCCACCAACCGCGGTGTTGTTGTTGCGGTTGGAGATTTCACTTTCCTCCAAACTGCCGCTGACACGTTCCGCCTCAACCACCAAACTTTCTTCCTCCACATCTTTTCCTTTGTGTAACTTCCCAAATTTTTATCTAAATCAAATTACTACTGTTGCCGCCGCCGCCTCCGGCCAATACCATCTTATCGGTTACGCCAATTGTCGTTCCTGACAGTGACTGATAGATCCATTTGGTTTCCAAAATTGTACATACAACATTATTAAATAAATAAATAAAACAAAATGTTTGTTTAAATAGATAGACAAAGATATGGAAAAGAGAAAAGATATGGAAACGAGAAAAGATGTGCTAAGCAAGCTAAATGAAAAAAAAAATGTGTAGATTTAATTTTGGGGTGAAGAGAGAAGTCAGGCAAGTACGGCGGGCTAAGGGAAGACCGAACCACTTATTAATTACTCATTTTAATTACAGAGAGTTGTTCGTTCTAATTATGGAGTTGCTAATTTATGGATTTCGTAACTTGCAGACCCAACTTTAATCAACTCCTATCACTTGTATTTACATATTTTTTTTCTCTCCTCAAGGCATATGTGATGTTCTCATAGCGTGTGTTATGTTACGACAAGTTCTATTAAGCTAACATGTGATCAGTGTTGCTACTATTAACAATATGATGAGTAAATTTTTAATTATCCACCTGAATTAGTTAATTTTAAATTATTTTCTTTCATTTTTCTAAACCTCAAATTTTCCCACCATTTGATAAAAAAATAAAAAAAAAATAAAAGTGAGTTGATGAATTTTTTTTTTTTTTTGGCCATCTTAATTAAAAAAAAGATAAATTAAATTTTTTAAAAATAAAAAAATTAATTTAAAGATAATTAATTTCAAAATTAACCCTAATAATAATAAGGTAGTCACAGGGAATTCATTAGGATATTGTCACCCACTAATTTTCATTTGACTCCACGAACTTCTCTTTTCTCTGACTCGCACCTTTTCTTTTACGCTTCCACAACATCCCCATGCAGTGTTTTAGCACTACTACAACACCCCCATTTTGCGCTTTAGTAACATCCCGATCCCGTACTCGAGTTTCCTCACTTTTATCTTTTATCGAATAAGGACATTCTTTGTCCGTTTCTTTTAAACAACAAATCCACTATTTCAATTTTTTTAACTATTTTTTTTTTAATTCTTTTACACTATGATTATCAAAATTCAATATTATTAGGGCAAAGGATAAGTAATGCCTGTAATAACTAAATATGAGCTATACTGTGTCCAGATATGAGTAACAGGTGAGGCCATCTTCCTGTAATTAGGATTGTTGTAAGATACAACAGCTATGTCTTATCAAGACCCATTAAAACAAAGACAAAGTTGCAGTCGCTATTGCTTAACATCTGGTCGTACTAAATAAAAATTCAAGTAGTGATTAATGATTAATAAATTAAAAAAATTAATTAATTAAATCTTACTCATTTATTATTAAAAAAACACGACATAAGATTATCAAGACCCATTAAAACAAAGACTAAGTTGCAATTACTATTACTTACCATTTGCTTGTACTAAATAAAAATTCAAGTAGTGATTAATGATTAATAAATTAAAAAAATAAGTTAATTAAATCTTACTCATTTATTATTAAAAAAACACATGACATAAGATTTTAAAAAAAATAAAAATTGGTGAGGCAAAAAGTGATTTAGTGAGGCAATCTCCTCAATTGGGCAGGCCGTAAACTATAACAGTTGTAACTTTTCAAAACCGAATTGTTAGACTTCCAACCCAGGTCAAACAATTTAAAGAACCTTGTACCGTATCTATGCATCAGAAGTCCAAATAAAAATAAAACCCCTAACTTGTAATATACTAATAATCAATACCAAAAAATTTAAAAAAAAACCTTGAAATTTAGAAACTAATTTAGGATCCCTGTTTATTCATTTTTCTATACAGGTAGTGGAAAAAGTGGGACTAGGAAGAAACTAATTTACAATTCAATGTACACTTTCAGTCTGAGTTAAATTAGAATCCATCTTTTAAACAAGATTTAACAAGCATTTCTGGTTGCCACCGGGAACTGTAAGCACTCATTGTCATCGACTGTGCCTAGTTTTGGAAAGAGTTCTAATCAAACCTTTGGCAATCTTCCAAAACCAAAACACGTTCATAATTGCCAACATAGGGGGCACCACAAGCAAGCTGTAGAAGCCCAAGGGGAAGATTTCTTTTACCTGAAACAAAACAAGAGAGACTCAGTGGGCCTTCAATTTCTTCTTTTCCTACCACAGAACAACAGTAACAGATCAGGCCAACAACTAAAGCTTCACCATAATTATACGGAGCTGGTTTTAAAATCCGACCAAGCCATTAATCAATTTAAGTTACCAGGAGATAATGCATGGGAATAATGTTTTCTACAATCATTTTGTTCTATCTATGCTGAAAAAAAATTAGGAAGTACTTTTATGCTTCCGTCAACTTAAAAAGAAAGACAGTAGAAGAAATGACAAAAAAAAATCTATGCATTAACAACCGAAAGCACACTGATGAGAAGGCAAAATAATTTTCATCTCAACACTTGAATAGGTTACCATGATGTATCTGGTCAGAACTCAATAGTGTCGGATAACAAGAAAAGCTAGAATTGAAAGCATTAGTTTCAGTAATTTTCAAGTTCAACTACCACTCACCTGATCAAAATGGATGGCCATGTGGACAAAGAAGTAGATGAACAAAAGAATCCTGGCAACCTGATGACCCCAAAAGTTCGTATCACATATTAGAAACATGACAGAATGTAGGACAAAATGACCTAAGATCTATAATAACAATAAACAGCAGACCTGACCATGTAAAATAGTTCAGCACTGATTTCAAATTCTGAAACATGTAAACTGTTCAGAGTCCTTTCAATAAGATAAGCTTTGAACTGCTACAAACTTCTTGCAATTTACAAAGTTAATGCAAGATGGTAGTAGCATATAAATTCAGTGCACAACGTTCAAAATGTAACCATTTTCTCCTATACTTAATCAAACCACTTTGAGAGAAATACCTGCCATATATATATATAGTTAAGTAGATTGTATATAAAATGAAAATTTACGAAAGGTGAACAAGAAGTACACTAGCGCCAAAACAGCCTATCAATTTACAATACCTGCTATAATTAAAAAAAAAAAAACTATCCTTTTCAAGTTCTAAACTTTTTCATAAGATGGTAACTTGGTAAACAGATCCTTAAAATAAAATATAACATGAGGCCATAACCAAACAGAACAAGATTATAGAACAAGCCAAAAACTTTTAACTGCAGGGAAACAATGAATCCTTGTCAATTCATTCATTGACAACTGCAGGAGCAATGGGGAAAATCTAACGCTAAAGAGAATAGGAACTGAAAAGAAAAGTAAGCGTCCATCACTAATATGCAAGTAATATATTCTTTAAAATTATTTTGGCAAATTTCATAATAACTAAGTCAAGCAAATTGGCCAAAATGGGAATTAACCAGAACATGCTTCAATGCAATTGAATGCACCTCAGTTTATCTTCATTGTTCCAATTGAAGAAGCATGCACCTCAAGATACACATATTATTACACAAAAACATGAATAAATAAATAAAGAGGTTTAAGGCATACAAGACATTACCAACCACCCCAGGAACAATGCGACACCATTGCAGATGTAAATATTGGAGCTTTTCAGACCAGCAACATCTAAATACCTGAATAAATTATTATGTCATCTAAATACCTGAATAAATTATTATGTTGGAAGCATGTTGACAACCAAAAACAAATATGAAATACTTTTTAAAAGTTATCTTTACCATCTTAGATTTACAAAGGGTGTTGTAATCTCTGTGAAGAGAACCATCAGTATGTATATTTGTGCTTCACCGCTTACAAGGGCGAGAAAGATTGAAAACACGGATAGCCCATGATGAAGGACCTATCAGAAAAGAGGAGACACATTAGGTAACCAAGTTCTATGAAAGGTAAACTCAAGAAAATAACAACTTTTTTCAAATATCGAAGAGAAAAATCTGTTGATGCCTACTATTATTTTTGCCAAATACTAGGGCTAACCATAATGCTACAAAGATTTATATTTTTGTTTCTATTTAAATTCTCTTGCCAGTGTAGTAGACTTGGGATCATATCCCAATCACATCAAGGAAAGGGGTACTAAGGTTGGGTCGAGAGGTGAGGCTAACAATAAAAGACCAAAAATGCCAAAATTTAAATTATGAATAAAAACCAACCAACTCCATTCAGAGTCAAGAATTATTAAAATTAAAATATTAGGATAAATAGATAGTCTCACAGGATAGTCGACATAATTGAACATCAAGCATGAATACTGTGTACTTACGTATTCCAGACCACCTAAAGCTGGATAAAGCCAGAGAATCATTGCCAGGTCCAACAAAAAATAACCAATAGAGATCTGTATAAAAAACCAAATAAATAAGGATAAGAATGATGTAGAGGAAAAAGAGGGAAAAAAAAAACTCCAGATGAGTGTAAAAGAATTTACTTTCTGAATAAAACTTTTAAGTTCATTGCTCCATGTTTGGTTTCAACTTTTGACCTGTTAGATTCTCTAATGTCACCTCCCTATGCCTATGCAAAAGTGAAATATGCCAATGCAGCCTAACATGGTTAATATTGTATAGTCCAAAAACAAGGTTTGACAGGCAATCAAATGGAGGTCACATCCTTTCTCATATGTATCTAGAAATTTCAATCCTTTGTCTCCTGCAATCTCCTCGGGACACAGTTAATACTTTTCTAGTCACCAATGAACCAAAAATTCACCCAGCAAAAGCTGGCCATTTTACTTTTCTTTTTCTGGGTGCATATTTATCTCAATTCTTTAGAGTTTAAATTTCTAGGCCTGAATTGTAACCCTAATTTTCATGCCTTGGATTAAGGTAAAGTTTAATCCATTGGTTTCCTGGGGTAGGAGATGCCAAATTCTTTATTAGAATAGAATACAACATATTTTCCTTGGAGTCAATATGACTTTCTAACCGCAACCTGATCAAATCATATGAGTCCAATTAAATCATTGACTGACACCAAGTAATGCATCCCCAAGGACTATTGTCATGATTCCAAATCTGCGAAAGGAGTAGGAAAAACATCTTATGTTTACTTGAAGATGGTAAATGTAAAGTGACTAATACTCAGGATAGAATACATATGATAAACATCCTACATGGACTTACTAAGGGAGCAAAAAAATAAATTATGATAATAAAATAATAAGCTCCAGCATTGACTCACCCCCAATACTGTTTCTGTTAAAGAAGATGTTCTGTTGATAATTAACTCATCATGATAATCTTCACTGAAAAGATCTGACAACAGTAGGAGGTATAAAGAAGCAGTTGAGGCAATAAAGGCATGAAATGTTGAAAAGCCCCTGTACAACAATAGCCAATGCTTACAGCACAGAACTAAGTATAAACTGTGTGAAAAACTTTATAAGCCTAAACAAGAATTAGCAATTGAAGAATCTTACCGGTTGTTCCATTCAAGTTTCTTTTCATTGCTCAGTTTTCCATATCCCTTGAAGCACAAAATGCTGATGATACCTGTTAATTTATAAACCTTCAAGAACAAAGTTGAACAGATTCGGAAGCTATTAGGAAAAGCCAAATTACCTAACAAACAGTGATAAGACTTGTTGATGCATTCTTTCTTCTCACCTTAATAAGAACCATTAGCAAAGGATTTACTATAACAGCACTACCTTGCAAAGTATTTTTGTAATCTAAAGCTAAAAGCAGTGGATTATTTGTTTACTAAGCTAAAGTAGCCATAGAAGACATTCTCTCCCATATAACCATTCAAAACTGTTCTAACTTTCCCTCTCCATGACATTAGGCCATGTTCTGATTCCTGGTCTGTGTTAAAGCATTATCTCTGGGCCCTTATCTAATGGCTTAACCTTTTTGAGTCAAGCTGTAACTTTGCATGGCCAACTTGACCAAGAAGTCTTGTGTTTAAATCACCTCACTGTTAATTAAATTACAATAAGTTGTTCTCATTTCTGTTACCTGCATGAGGGATGTTAGAGCTTAAATGTAATTGTTGGATCCTTCCAACAGCTTAGAACTTGGGTCAAATGATAACTTATCAGTCTGCAAACAAAGTAATAATCTGTAATTTTTTATGAATGGACTTGAGATCATTTTCCAGACCAAGAAATTCCACAATAAAATCCAAATTTTTCACTTTGGCTTTGGTTCAAAGAATAAATAACACAGAAACTATTTCATTTTAAAAAAAGAAAGGCCATTTAATGATGAGTCCTTTCCCATCTTGGTTTGTTTTGTGCAAAAATTGGAGAGCAAACGCATTTCATTCACTGCTTAACAGCTTCTTTTTAATGGACAAAGAGATATAAGGAAACTAAAATTTTGAGGGCAACTCCAGGTTCTTTCATAAAATTCTGCACTAGAGCATTTTGGCTTCCAATAAAAGAAAGGAAAACAAAAGAGTCTTTGAAAATATGCAGTCCTTGCACTTTTATGATTTTTGAAGACGAAAGAGATTAAGACATTCTTTGCTTGTGAGTCAGAACCCTTTTTTGATTAATCAGTTTTGCAATCCAAAAAGATTTGCTTTCCTAACTGTTAAGAGCACTTCAGCCGTCTCAAAATTAGTGCATGTAACAACTCATCGATTTATCAGCTTTATCTTCGCCTTTAAACAAAAAAAAAAATGATATATTGAGTTAGTCACCCATGATGAAATCTAAAAATGAACTTTCAAGGAAGAATGTAATGTATGAACGAATGACTTGTTAAAAAATAGGTCACCATGTATATAAATACATCGAAGGTTACCAAAGGCTTGGAACTTTTGTCTAGTAATTCATACTAGATTGTATTAGTTTATCTTAAAGATTTTGTTTCAATTAACATTTCATTTGGGATTAATTAGTGAAACATGGGATTTGAACATAAGACCGCATGGTCATAATTGCATTGATACCATAATTGGTACCATCAAATCTAGAGGTTTGAGCTTATTGGTAAAGGCCTCGGCTCTAATAAAAAGCACTTCAAGCATAATCATAACATATAATGTTTCACTCTAATTCACTTACAGTGCTAGAGGGTACTTTTAGTTTCACTCTATTTCACATACAGTCCTAGAGTGTACTTTTATTTTATTTTTTTTCTTTTTAATTAACACACACACACACACTAGTGAGGCTCGAACCCATGACATAAGTCTTAGGGAGACTGCTCCTTACCATTGGAGCTAGACATTGGCCTTAGATCCTAACTTCATAGTCCTACAAAGCACAATCATTAAAAATCGAACTTAGGTATGAGATAACTAGTCAATGTTTATTCATAATGGAGCTAGGATTTCCATATATCCTAACTTCCCTACACAAATAGAAAAAACCTCATTTTAGGTTTTTGTGACATACTTTATTTTCACAATCACCAATGCACGTTGGCAGCCAAGCCAAAAATAACAGAGAGAAAGGAATTTGTAGCGAGGCCTTTCCAAGGCCTACTGGTCTGGCTATCCTAATACTCCAATATTTTTGAAAGCAAAAGATTCCCACATCACTGTTTTCAAGAAATTAAGAATGGAAAATCTTTATTTAATAGTTGAACCTTACAAAGAACTAATCTCGAAGAGATTAATCACTAGGTCAACTTCACAGGGTTTTATTGCATGATGTTAACAAGCAGACAATCATTTCTTTTTTTTTTCATGTTTCGGGAGTAAAACATGAAAAAATCGATTATTCATCATGTAGGGGGATGGGGTGCATTAGTTGCTTTACTGAAACAGAAATCTCGTGCATGATAATTATAATTTTTTTGTTTCAAAAGATGCTTTGAGGATCAAAATGCATTTTATCGAGAATATTCAATTCATTTTTTTAGAACTTTGTCAAACAAATGTGAAATTACAAATATTTAACAATCAATTTTACAGCAGATTAGTCTTTTTCTACTTGCAACTTGGAACTAAAATTTTGAGGAATTAACACACAAGAATCGCTGGAGACAAGACAGTTGGTATAAAGTTCATGTCATAACAGTTCATAGTTAACATATATTAGTAACCCAACCAGACTTTTATAACTGCCAGAAAATTAAGCAACCTAGCTATCTTTGTTAGTATTGATGACATTAGCAATTTAACTTGAGGCCAATTGAAGAGGAAGCAATTTAGATAAAAACTTTACCTAATGTTAGTAAAGACAATACCCAGTACTTTTCAAAAAAAAAAAAAAGACAATACCCAGTAATCATAATTGCACTTACCCTTACCCATCAACTACGCTATGTTAAAACTAGTTAGTTCTAGGTCCAAACTATGATTTTGGTGCTCTTTTTAAGTAAAATGGAAATTTAGCCTAAATGACTCTGTAATGTAAGTAGAAAATGGCTTAAGCTATTACAAGAAATACTTACAATTGTGCACATAACGATACCAGAGAAGACGGATGCTAGCCAGTAAAATTGTTTGCTTGAACTGACGCTACCGGCCATGCTGCTCAAACTGCATCAAAAGGGCATAAATGTAGAAATCATGAATATGAATTTACACCCAATAAACCAAGTAACCTAGAATGAATGGCCAATGACCGTTAAATGTCTGTAATGAGTTAACCAGTGAATATCAAAAACCAATTTAAAACAGATTATTAAAAAAATTCAAAAAGAAAAAGAGAATAGAAGTGAGAGAGCAGGCCGGTTACTTCAGAAGAGAGAACATGAAACGAAATATTTTCTTCTTCTTCTTCTTCTTCTTCTTGTTATGGCTTCGGTTGTTACAATGAATTCATATGAATGGGTGATTCCAGTGAGAGTGGGTTTCGATTTCAAAATCATAAATGCATATATACAGGTCAGCAGCTAACTTCGTTTCGGACAACATAATGGCATGGCTAAATCATTACCGTTTGGGAGGCTACTAAGCGATAATACCGTTTGGGCGGCTGCTAGTCATAATGATATAACTTGCAATTGACATAAAAATAATTTTTATAACCTCTTAATTATTTGATAAATAATAATTAAAATAATTTAAATTAATATAAATTATAAATAATATAAGACCGGTTGCTTGTAGTTTTTGATCCATCCCCTAACCGTTCCGTACTTCTTCCTTCCTTTTCGGTTTTGCTTTGACCAACTGTTATCGATTCAATGCAAGGCAGCTGGAGTGCATGAAAGTTATTTGGTTTACTGTAATTGTTTCACATGTTCAATTGAAAATCATTTTTTTCTAGGAAAAAAGATTCTCTTTCAGTTTTTCTTTTAATTTTTTTTTTTGTGAAATAAGTAGTGAAAATTAAAAATTTTAAATTTTGATATTGATATTAACAATCAAACCAATTTTTAGCCAAGTAGATAGAATAGTGGTTCGGACTCGTACAATGTTTAATTCCTCTCTCAATTATAAAAAATAATTTAGTAGAATAATTTATTCTCTTTGAAATATGAGTACAATAAATATTTTTTGAATGTTAAAGAAGATAAAATTTAAATGGTAATTTTTTAATTGTAAATATCAGTAATAATTTCATATAATATGAGTTGTAATATAAATAATAATCTTACGTGATTTAAAATAAAATTTCATTAAATTTAAAAGACGAAGAGAAACTAAAAGAAAAAAATACTCTAAGGAAATCCTAATCATTTGTGTTAACAAACATTAATACATTTTGATATCAATGATTCACTGTTTTATCATTATAACTTGAATAAGCAAATTAAGTGCTTTCTTATATATTTTCTTTAATTGTTGCAATTTACTGTACATATATATATTACAATTTAAAATTGATTAAAAATCTTCTATCGAGCATAACTTAAAAAATCTATTTGATTATTTTTAGGAAAACATTTATCTCTATTTTCATTCACATTTTGACAAAGAGCCGGATTAGTTTTACTAAATATTTAATAAGTTGCATGATTATGACAAAGGTGCCCTCAATTTTTTAGCGTCGGTTTCATGTAATTTCACCAATGCTTGAACAACACATAATTTTTATAAGAAATTGTTAGGATTTTAAAAAACGGTCACAGTCTTGTTGAGGTTGAGGAGGAAAAAAAATCAACACTAGATACAGATGGGCCTTCCGTCCCCCTCCACGTTTGAAGCTGAAATTCTGACTACATAAAAATTGTTATCATTAACGTCCGCTTCAGTATTTGTTGTCAAACTATGTCTTAATCTTTGTTGTCTGTAACATTATTGTTATTATTATTTACCAAAACCTTGGTTAGATTGAAAAAAAAAATCTAAAAATATTAAATCTTCATTGATCAGCAAATAAATGATTAATTCATAGAGTAAAACCTGAAAATGTAAAAGAAAATCTTTGTTTCATCACATACCAATAATACCTAATACACGCATATATATTGCGTCAAGCAAAGACAATTTGCTCAGCGTTCCCTATTCCAAAGACTTCGAATCTCAATTGCCGTATACATCTGAATAGAGAATAGCTAATGATGCTGTTCACAAAAGGAAAGCAAACTTGTAGAGAGAAATACACATCCATTGCAACAAGACCATTTAATGTCAGCACAGGACAAAACAAAAGAAATTCCAAGCAAAATTATAATTAGTCCACAAGGTCTTATTTCACGTCAAAGCATATCGATATCTGGGAAAAAGCGAAAAAGAAAAAGCATATGACAGGAGATGCATACAACACGCCATATTTACAACCTCCTGTCTTATTAGTAGCACTCGGGAAACATGCATCACAACATTTCGTCTTGTCATCATCATCTAGTAACCTCCTTGTATAAAAGCATTCAGGCGGTCTAACTCCTCACGATGCTCGGCTTACCACAGCACGAACAACATCTCAATGGACACCATGCCCTATCATTCCCTGTCATCAATTACTGGAATGTGCCAATACGGTTATCTGCCAAAATCAAGGGCATCAGGATTAACTCATCTAGATAAGCAATAAACAAACAAATTTAACGTAGGGCAGCAACATATGACCTGTCATCAATTGCATTGCCCGCAGAACTTTGGTTTCAGGTGAGACTGTGATCAGCTTGTTCTGTAGCCACCATAGATAAATTATCAAAACAGCCAATATACACCCTTATGCTTTATTGAGCACAAACATTTGCATGTTCAATTGTAAACAACCTTAGAACCAATCATATTTTCCTGTGAAAGGACTAGTTCACCTCTTCAGTCATGATGTCCCCAACTTTAGCTGACTTGGATGATCTTCCTGCACTATGATCTTCCTGAGATAATCTGGGATTTACTTGTAACAGAAAAAAAATGGAAAAATGAGTAAAAAAAAAAGAGTAAGCCAAAGGCATGCCACAGCACTGTTTGGCTAAAGGACATCATTACATTCATAAAACCAAAAACTGAGGACACAGAGATGTACATGCCAAAGTCAACAAGTTAAAGTCAAAAATTGCAAAGAAAATGAGCTAATTCAATCAGAAACTCAATAGTAAATAGAATTTTCACTCTTCACGTCATTCTTGCCTATACCAATTTAAACAGATAAAATGTTCAATTGCTACAGCCAAAACCAGGCTCATTAAGGTTTGCGACTATTGAAGGCGGTTATTTAACAAAAGTAGTACAAATAACTCACTGAAGGAAAAGAAAAAAGTAAGAGAACTAGAAAGGAATGTAAATCAGAACATCCAACAACAGATAATATTTCATTCATATTATTTTCAATTATGGTACGCTTTGAAAATACCTCTCTGTGTATGATCAAGCAACAGACTTTTTGCTCTCCAGGTTTGACGACAACCAACGCACCAACGTTATGCTGTGCTCCATCTGCCCAAAGACAATCAATTCTTTAGACATCTAAAAATGTCACCCATTCATAATAAAATAAATAGCTATTTCAACGGGGTGGTTTCTCACCGACTTGACGGCATCATAGACAGTGTCGTCAGTAGTGCACAAAGCCAAGAGCCGTCAGCACCTTTACCTTTGGCTCTCAATATGTCTGAAATTGTTGTGCTCTCGAAACCATGCTCTTCCATACGAGCAGATGAAACTGACTCGAACCGCGAAAACTACAGGCCTGAGCATCGGATTGACCAAACGGATGCGTTGCAGAACAGCAGATTTGACGATATTTCCATGGGATAGAAAATGATTGAATTGCCCTTTGCATTTTTTCCTATTACAACAAAATCAACAGTGATGAAATAGAATCTTTCTTTAAGACCAAAATCATGGGAAATAAACTATCCACAATTTTGACATAACTCACCAATTGATAAGCAGATAAAACGATATGAAATCTCAAAGAGTTAGATTGTTCTGATCAACCGATCCGATTCATTTTTCGGTTTGAGTTTTTCATAAATTAAAGGCGCAAGAACAAGATCAAAACAAGATTACTCCAAAAGAGGACGGACTCTTTACCTGTGAGTGTGAGAGAGCAATAATGGTGGCAGCGGCAGAGGAGGCAGCAGATGCGGGATAAGATTGAGAGACTTGCTGTAACCCAAATAGAATAAGGAGGAAATGGTAGTGGGTGAGAGTGACCCGTGATCCTAACTTTTACTTCTTTTTCTATTTGATTATTACCATAGCGCCCTTTAATATACAGAATTTACATTGAGATTATTATTTAATCCATTGTACCAAATTAACCCCAGTTGTATGGATGATTTTATAAATACGTAAACGAGTCAATTTTACAATTTCCTTGCAGTTTGGAAAATGAATAGGAATTTTAAACCCCCATTTTAGTTAACTGATATGGGTTTGAAAACATTTTATTATCCACTTTCATCCAAATCTGACCTCCTTTGTGTATAAAAGCAAGTTTATT
>JASUUG010000153.1:0-41340 GCA_030449905.1 Luvunga scandens | reverse complement strand
CCGTCCACACCGCGGCGCAGCCACCCCAATCCCAAGGCCTAGGCACGCAGCCACCCCAAGGCCAAGGCACGGAGCCAGCAGCGGCCAAAGCCTAGGCACGCAGCCAGCCCGCGACCAAGGCCTAGGCACGCAGCCAGCCCGCGGCCAAGGGCAAGGCCGTGTGCTGCAGCTCACGAATCTTGGCCAACTTTCGCGTTTCCGGGGCGGTGCGGGATTTTGGGGTGATGCATTAGATACGTACGACAGTCGAACATCGGAAAAGAGGGGAGTCGATTTCGAGGTCCGAACCTCGTTTTACGGCCATTTTACCGGCAGAGAACGGGTGCCCAAACGGGTGGGCCAACTCGTCCGATTCAGGCAAAACCGGAGAAAGAAGTCAAAGGTAGGTGTGGATCTCAGTTTTTGGTCCAAGAATACGAAGCAACGGCGAGGACCGTGTGCTCACATTTTGGCCAAATGCTTGCCCGCGGCCAAGGCTATGGCACAGGGCCACGCTCGAGCTCCCTATACTTGGCTCGGGATCCCAGCCCGAGTGTGTGTTGTGTGTGCGTGAGAGTGTGTGACGAGCCTTGGTCGCGAGCATGTGCTGCATTTCGAGCAAGACACGGAGCCAGCCCGCGGCCAAGGAACGCAGCCACCCCGTGCCAAGGCCAAGGCACGCGTCCACCCCGCGGCCAAGACCAAGGCTCTCAAGGAGAAGGCCATGGCACGCAGCCAGCCCGAAGCCAAAGCCTAGGCACGGAGCCAGCCCGCGCCCAAGTCCCAGGCACCCAGCCACCCCACGGCCAACGCCATGGCACCCAGCCACCCCGCGGCCAAGGCCAAGGCCGTGTGCTGTAGCTCACGGATCTTGGCCAACTTTCGCGTTTCCGGGGCGGTGCTGGATTTTGGGGTGATGCATTAGATACGTGCGACAGTCGAACGTCGGAAACGAGGGGAGTTGATTTCGGGGTCCGAACCTCGTTTCACGGCCGTTTTACCGAAGGTGCGGGGGTGCGAAAAGGGGACGAAACGTGCCTGTGAATTGGTCCCGATTGTGGTAGAACTGGGCCGGGGGCCTCCTCACGGCGCAAGTACTATTGTCCGCTCGAAGAAATGGTAAAAATAATGCGGGAGGCCCTGTGCCCATTTTTCCTCCGGAAAAGGCCAAAATCCGTGAGCTATACCACACGGATTGTGGATAAATTTCGCGTTTCAGGGGCGGCGTGGGATTTTGGGATGGCGTGGAAGTCGGTGGTGGAAGAAAACGGAATCCAATTCCGAGCTCCGAAACTTGTTTTACGGCCATTTTACCGGCAGCGAACGGGCGCCCAAACAGGTGGGCCAACTCGTCTGATTCAGGCAAAACCAGAGAAAGAAGTGGAAGGTAAGTGTGGATCTCAGTTTTTGGTGCAAGAATACGAAGCAACAGTGAGGACCGTGCGCTCACATTTTGGCCAAATGCTCGCCCGCGACCAAGGCCAAGGCACAGGGCCACGCTCGAGCTCCCTATCCTTGCCTTGGGAGCGCGGCCCGAGTGTTCGATGTGTGTGCGTGAGAGTGTGCGACCTGCCTTGGTCACGAGCATGTGCTGCATTTCGAGCAAGGCATGGAGGCAGCCCGTGGCCAAGGCCAAGGCTGAGGCACGCAGCCACCCCGTGGCCAAGGCCAAGGCACGCAGCCAGCCCGCGGCCAAGGCCTAGGCATGCAGCCAGCCCGCGGCCAGGGCCTAGGCACACAGCCACCCCGAGGCCAACACCAAGGCCATGGCCCCGACCCACCCCGCGGCCAAGGCCTAGGCACGCAGCCACCCCACGGCCAAGGCCAAGGCCGTGTTTCTGTAGCTCACGGATCTTGGCCAACTTTCGCGTTTTCGGGGCGGTGTGGGATTTTGGGGTGATGCATTAGATATGTGCGGCAGTCAAAATTGGAAAAGAGGGGAGTCGATTCGAGGTCCGAAGCTCGTTTTACGGCCGATTTACCGAGGGTGCGGGGGTGCGAAAAGGAGACGAAATGTGCCCGCGAATTGGTCCGATTGTGGTAGATCTGGGCCGGGGGACTCCTTACGGCGCAAGTACTGTTTTCTGCTTGAAGAAATGGTGAAAATAATGCGGAGGCCCTGCGCCCATTTTTCCGCGGAAAAGGCCAAAATCCGTGAGCTATAGCACACGGATTGTGGCCAAATTCGCGTTTCCGGGGCGGCGTGGGATTTAGGGCTGGAGTGGTCGGGTTTGGTGGGAGTCGGTTGCGGGAGAAACCGAAATCCAATTCTGAGCTCCGAAACTCGTTTTACGGCCATTTTACCGGCAGCGAACGGGTGGGCCAACTCGTCCGATTTAGGCAAAACCGGAGAAATAAGTGGAAGGTAGGTGTGGATCTCAGTTTTTGGTCCAAGAATATGAAGCAACGGCGAGGACCGTGTGCTCACATTTAGGCCAAATGCTCACCCGCGGCCAAGGCCAAGCCACGCAGCCACCCCGTGGCCAAGGCCAAGGCACAGGGCCACACTCGAGCTCTCTATCCTTGCCTCGGGAGCGCGGCCCGAGTGTGTGTTGTGTGTGCGACCTGTCTTGGTCACGAGCATGTGCTGCATTTCGAGCAAGGTACGGAGCCAGCCCGCGGCCAAGGCACGCAGCCGCTCTGTGGCCAAGGCACGCAGCCGCCCCGTGGCCGTGGCCAAGGCACGCAGCCAACCCGCGGCCAAGGCCATGGCACCCAGCCAGCCAGCGGCCAAGGCCTACGCACGCAGCCAGCCCGCGGTCAAGGCACCCAGTCACCCCGCGGCCAAGGCCATGGCACCCAACCACCCCGCGGCCAAGGCCATGGGACGCAGCCACCCCGCGGCCAAGGCCAAGGCCGTGTGCTGTGGCTTACGGATCTTGGCCAACTTTCGCGTTTCCGGGGCGGTACGGGGTTTTCGGGTGATGCATTAGATACGTGTGACAGTCGAACGTCCGAAAAGACGGGAGTCGATTCCGAGGTCCGAACCTCATTTTAAGGCCGATTTACCGAACGTGCGGCGGTGCGAAAAGGGGACGAAATGTGCCCAGGAATTGGTCCGATTGTGGTAGAACTGGGCCAGGGGACTCCTCACGGCGCAATTACTATTTTCCGCTCGAAGAAATGGCAAAAATAATGCTGGAGGCCTTGCGCCCATTTTTATGCCGGAAAAGGCCAAAATCCGTGAGCTATAGCACACGGATTGTGGCCAAATTTCGCGTTTCGGGGGCGGCGTGGGATTTTGGGCTGGCGTGGTCGGGTTTGCTGGGAGTCGGTGGCGGGAGAAAACGGAATCCAATTCCGAGTTTCGAAAATCGTTTTAAGGCCATTTTACCGGCAGCGAACGGGTGGGCCAACTCGTCCGATTCAAGCAAAACCGGAAAAAGAAGTGGAAGGTAGGTGTGGATCTCAGTTTTTGGTCCAAGAATAGGAAGAAACGGCGAGGACCGTGTGCTCCCATTTTGGCCAAATGCACGCCCGCGGCCAAGGCCTACGCACGCAGCCAGCCCGCGGCCAAGGCCAAGGCACGCAGCCACCCCTAGGCCATGGCCTAGGAACGCAGCCACCTCGCGGGCAAGGCCAAGGCCATGTGCAGTAGCTCATGGATCTTGGCAAACATTCGCGTATCCGGGGTGGTGCTGGATTTTGGTGTGATGCATTAGATTTATGCGACAGTCGAACATCGGAGAACATGGAAGTCGATTCCAAGGTCCGAACGTCGTTTTACAGCCGATTTACCGAACGTGCAAGGTGAGAAAATGGGACGAGACGTGCCCGCGAATTGGTCCGATTGTGGTAGAACTGGGCCGGGGGCATCCTCAAGGCGCAAGTACTGTTTTCCACTCGAAGAAATTGCGAAAATAATGCGGGAGGCCCTGCGAAGAAAGAATACGAAGAAACGGCGAGGACCGTGTGCTCTCATTTTGGCCAAATGCTCGCCCGCGGCCAAGGCCAAGCCACGCAGCCACCCCGCGGCCAAGGCCAAGGCAGAGGGCCCCGCTCGAGCTCCCTATCCTTGCCTCGGGAGCGCGGCCAGAGTGTGTGTTGTGTGTGCGTGAGAGTGTGCGACGTGCCTTGGTCGCGAGCATGTGCTGCATTTCGAGCAAGGCACGGAGCCAGCCCGCGGCCGAGGCACCCAGCCACCCCGTGGCCAAGACCAAGGCACGCGTCCACCCCGCGGCCAAGGCCATGGCACCAAGCCAGCCCGCGGCCAAGGCCTAGGCACGCAGCCAGCCCGCGGCCAAGGGCTACGCACGCAGCCAGCCCGCGGCCAAGGGCTACGCACGCAGCCAGCCCGCGGCCAAGGGCTACGCACGCAGCCAGCCCGCGGCCAAGGGCTACGCACGCAGCCAGCCCGCGGCCAAGGCCTTGGCACGCAGCCTCCCCGAGGCCAAGGCCAAGGCCATGGCACCCAACCACCCTTGGCCAAGGCCTAGGCACGCAGCCACCCCGTGGCCAAGGCCAAGGGCGTGTGCTGTAGTTCACGGATCTTGGCCAACTTTCGCGTTTTCGGGGCGGTGCGGGATTTTGTGGTGATGCATTAGATACAAGGTGCCGTGGAAGTGGGACCAGGAGCCCCAAGCGGAGGGGTAAGGGTCGCCGATGTTGTAAGGCAGATCCTTGACGCCCGCACCAGATCCGCCCACGACTCCTTTCAAGAATTTAAACATTTTCCTTTTGTGCGACAGTCGAACGTCGGAAAAGAGGGGAGTCGATTTTGAGGTCCGAACCTCGTTATACGGCCGATTTACCGAGGGTGCGGGGGGTGCGAAAGGGGACGAAACGTGCCCGCGAATTGGTCCGATTGTGGTAGAACTGGGCCGGGGGCCTCCTCACGGCGCAAGTACTGCTTTCCGCTCGAAGAAATGGTGAAAATAATGCGGGAGGCCCTGCATCCATTTTTCCGCCGGAAAAGGCGAAAATCCATGAGCTATAGCACACGGATTGTGGCGAAATTTCGCGTTTCGGGGGTGGCGTGGGATAATGGGCTGGCGTGGTCGGGTTTGGTGGGAGTCGATGGTGGTAGAAAACGGAATCCAATTCCGAGCTCCGAAACTCGTTTTACGGCCATTTTACCAGCAGGGAACGGGTGGGCCAACTCATCCGATTCAGGCAAAACCGGAGAAAGAAGTGGAAGGTAGGTGTGGATCTCAGTTTTTGGTCCAAGAATACGAAGCAACGGCAAGGACCGTGTGCTCACATTTTGGCCAAATGCTCCCCCGTGGTTGAGGCTATGGCACAGGGCTACGCTCGAGCTCCCTATCCTTGCCTCGGGATCGCAGCCCGAGAGTGTGTTGTGTGTACGTGAGAGTGTGCGACGTGCCTTGGTCGCGAGCATGTGCTGCATTCCGAGCAAGGCACGGAGCCAGACTGCGGCCAAGGCACACAGCCACCCCGTGGCCAAGGCCAAGGCCCGCGTCCACCCCGCGGCCAAGGCCAAGGCACACATGGCCACGGACATGGCACCCAGCCAGCCCGCGGCCAAGGCCAAGGCACCCTGCCACCCCGCGGCCAAGGCCATGGCACCCTGCCACCCCGCGGCCAAGGCCAAGGCCGTGTGCTGTGGCACGCGGATCTTGGCCAACTTTCGTGTTTCCGGGGTGGTGCGGGATTTTGGGGTGATGCATTAGATACGTGTGACAGTCGAACGTCGGAAAAGAGGGGAGTCAATTTTGAGGTCCGAACCTCGTTTTACGGCCGATTTACCGAGGGTGCGGGGGTGCGAAAAGGGGACGAAACGTGCCCACGAATTGGTCCGATTGTGGTAGATCTTGGCTGGGGGCCTCCTCACGGCGCAAGTACTGTTTTCCGCTCGAAGAAATGGCGAAAATAATGCGGGAGGCCCTGCGCCCATTTTCCGCCGGAAAAGGCCAAAATCCATGAGCTATAGCACACGGATTGTGGCCAAATTTCGCGTTTCGGGGGCGGCGTGGGATTTTGGGCTGGTGTGGTCGGGTTTGGTGGGAGTCGGTGGCGGGAGAAAACGGAATCTAATTCCGAGCTCCGAAACTCGTTTTACGGCCATTTTACCGGCAGCGAACGGGTGCCCAAACGGGTGGGCCAACTCGTCCGATTCAGGCAAAACCGGAGAAAGAAGTGGAAGGTAGGCGTGGATCGCAGTTTTTGGTCCAAGAATATGAAGCAACGGCGAGGAGCGTGTGCTCACATTTTGGCCAAATGCTCACCTGCGGCCAAGGCTATGGCACAGGGCCATGGTCGAGCTCCCTATCCATGCCTCTGGATCGCAGCCCGAGTGTGTGTTGTGTGTGCATGAGAGTGTGCGAAGTGCCTTGGTCGTGAGCATGTGCTGCATTTCGAGCAAGGCACGGAGCCAGCCCGCTGCCAAGGCACGCAGCTACCCGTGGCCAAGTCCAAAGCACGCGTCCACCCCACGGCCAAGGCCAAGGCCGTGTGCTGTGGCTCGCGCATCTTGGCCAACTTTCGCGCTTCCGAGGCGGTGTGGGATTTTCGGGTGATGCATTAGATACGTGCAACAGTCGAACGTCGGGAAAGACGGGAGTCGATTCCAAGGTCCGAACCTCGTTTTACGGCCGATTTACCGAACGTCCGGGGGTGCGAAAAGGGCCACGCTCGAGCTCCCTATCCTTGCCTCGGGATCACAGCCCGAGTGTGTGTTGTGTGTGCGTGAGAGTGTGCGACGTGCCTTGGTCGCGAGCATGTGCTGCATATGGAGCAAGGCATGGAGCCAGCCTGCTGCCAAGGCACGCAGCCACCCCGTGGCCAAGGCCAAGGCACGCATCCACCCCGCGGCCAAGGCCAAGGCCAAGGCACGCATCCACCCCGCGGCCAAGGCCAAGGCCATGGCACCCAGCCAGCCCGCGGCCAAGGTCTAGGAACGCAGCCAGCCCACGGCCAAGGCAAAGGCACCCCGCCACCCTGCAGCCAAGGCCATGGCACCCAGCCACGCCGCGGCAAGGCCTAGGCTATGTGGTGTGGCTCGCGGATCTTGGCTAACTTTCACGTTTCCGGGGCGGTGCGGGATTTTCAGGTGATACATTAGATACGTGCGACGACAGTCGAACGTTGGAAAAGACGGGAGTCGATTCCGAGGTCCGAACCTCGTTTTACGGCCGATTTATCGAATGTACGGGGGTGCGAAAAGGGGACGAAACGTGCCCGCGAATTGGTCCGATTGTGGTAGATCTTGGCTGGGGGCCTCCTCACGGCGCAAGTACTGTTTTCCGCTCGAAGAAATGGTGAAAATAATGCGGGAGGCCCTGCGCCCATTTTCCGCTGGAAAAGGCCAAAATCCGTGAGCTATAGCACGGATTTGGGCTGGTGTGGTCGGGTTTGGTGAGAGTCGGTGGCGGGAGAAAACGGAATCCAATTCCGAGCTCCGAAACTCATTTTACGGCCATTTTACCGGCAGCGAACGGGTGCCCAAGCGGGTGGGCCAACTCGTCCGATTCAGGCAAAACCGGTGAAAGAAGTGGAAGGTAGGCGTGGATCGCAGTTTTTGGTCCAAGAATACGGCAACGGCGCGACGACCGTGTCCTCACATTTTGGCCAAATGCTTGCCCACGGCCAAGGCCAAGCCACGCAGCCACCCCACGGCCAAGGCCAAGGCACAGGGCCACGCTCGAGCTCCCTATCCTTGCCTTGGGACCGCGGCCCGAGTGTGTGTTGTGTGTGCGTAAGAGTTTGCGACGTGCCTTGGTCGCGAGCATGTGCTGCATTTCGAGCAAGGTACGGAGCCAGCCCGCGGCCAAGGCACGCAGCCACCCCGCGGCCAAGGCCAAGGCACCGGTCCACCCTGCGGCCAAGGCAAAGGCACCCAAGGCCAAGGCCATGCACCCAGCCAGCCCGCGGCCAAGGCCTAGGCACGCAGCCAGCCCGCAGCCAAGGCCAAGGCACGCGGCCACCCCGCAGCCAAGGCACGCAGCCACCCCAAGGCCAAGGCCTAGGCACGCAGCCACCCTGCGGCCAAGGCCATGACCAAGGCACGCAGCCACCCCAAGGGCAAGGCCTAGACACGCAGCCACCCCGCGGCCAAGGCCAAGGCCGTGTACTGTAGCTCACGGATCTTGGCCAACTTTCGCGTTTCCGGGGCGGTGCGGGATTTTCTGGTGATGCATTAGATACGTGCCGGAAACGCGAAAGTTGTCCAAGATCCGTGAGCTACAGCACACGGCCTTGGCCTTGGCCGCGGGGTGGCTGCGTGCCTAGGCCTTGGCTGCGGGGTGGCTGGGTGCCATGGCCTTGGCGTTGGCCTCGGGGTGGCTGCTTGCCAAGGCCTTGGCCGCGGGCTGGCTGGGTGTCATTGCCTTGGCCGCGGGCTGGCTTTGTGGCATGGCCTTGGCCACGGGGTGGACGCGTGCCTTGGCCTTGGCCACGGGGTGGCTGCGTGCCTCGGCCATGGCCTTGGCCTCGGGGTGGCTGCGTGCCTAGGCCTTCGCTGCGGGGTGGCTGGGTGCCATGGCTCTGGCCTTGGCCTCGAGGTGGCTGCGTGCCAAGGCCTTGGCCGCGGGCTGGCTGGGTGTCATGGCCTTGGCCGCGGGCTGGCTTGGTGGCATGGCCTTGGCCGCGGGGTGGACGCGTGCCTTGGCCTTGGCCACGGGGTGGCTGCGTGCCTCGGCCTTGGCCTTGGCCGCAGGCTGGCTCCGTGCCTTGCTTGAAATGCAGCACATGCTCACGACCAAGGCAGGTCGCACGCGCTCACGCACACACAACACACACTCGGGCCGCGCTCCTGAGGCAAGGATAGGGAGCTCGAGCGAGGCCCTGTGCCTTGGCCTTGGCCGCGGGGTGGCTGCGTGGCTGGTCCTTGGCCGTGGGCGAGCATTTGGCCAAAATGTGAGCACACAGTCGTCGCCGTTTCTTCGTATTCTTGGACAAAAAACTGAGATCAACACCTACCTTCCACTTCTTTCTCCGGTTTTGCCTGAATCGGACGAGTTGGCCCACCCGTTTGGGCACCCGTTTGCTGCCAATAAAATGGCCGTAAAACGAGTTTCAGAGCTCGGAATTGGATTCCGTTTTCTCCCATGACTGAATCCCACCAAACCCGACCACGCCAGCCCAAAATCCCATGCCGCCTCCGAAACGCGAAATTTGGCCACAATCCGCGTGCTATAGCTCATAGATTTTGGCCTTTTCCAGCGGAAAAAAGGACGCAGGGCCTCCCGCATTTTATTCACCATTTCTTCAAGCGTAAAACAGTACTTGCGCCGTGAGGAGGCCCCCGGCCGAGTTCTACCACAATCGGACCAATTCGCATGAACGTTTCATCCCCTTTTCCCACCAGTGCACGTTCGGTAAATCGGCCGTAAAATGAAGTTCGGACCTCGGAATCGACTCCCGTCTTTTCCGATGTTCAACTGTCGCACGTATCTAATGCATCACCCCAAAATCCCGCACCGCCCCGGAAACGCGAAAGTTGGCCAAGATCCGTGAGCTACAGCACACGGCCTTGGACTTGGCCGCGGGGTGTCTGCGTGCCTAGGCCTTGGCCTTGGCCGCGGGGTGTCTGCGTGCCTAGGCCTTGGCCTTGGGGTGGCTGCGTGCCTAGGCCTTGGCCTTGGGGTGGCTGCGTGCCTTGGCCTTGGCCTTGGCCACAGGGTGGCTGCGTGCCTTGGCCTTGGCCGCGGGGTGGACGCGGTCCTTGGCCTTGGCCATGGGGTGGCTGCGTGCCTTGGCCGCGGGCTGGCTCCGTGCCTTGCTCGGAATGCAGCACATGCTCACGACCAAGGCACGTTGCACACTCTCACGCACATACAACGCACACTCGGGCTGCGCTCCCGAGGCAAGGATAAGGAGCTCGAGCGTGGCCCTGTGCCTTGGCCTTGGCCGCTGGGTGGCTGCGTGGGTTGGCCTTGGCCGCTGGCGAGCATTTGGCCAAAATGTGAGCACACGGTCCTCGCCGTTTCTTCGTATTCTTGGACCAAAAACTGAGATCCACACCTACCATCCACTTCTTTCTCCGGTTTTTCTTGAATCGGACGAGTTGGCCCACCCGTTTGGGCACTTGTTCGTTGCCTGTAAAATGGCCGTAAAACGAGTTTCGGAGCTCAGAATTGGATTCCGTTTTATCCTGCCACCGACTCCCACCAAACCCGACCACGCCAGCCCAAAATCCTATGCCGCCCTCGAAACGGAGCCAGCCCTCGGCCAAGGCACGCAGCCACCCGTGGTTAAGGCCAAGCCACGCGTCCACCCGCGGCCAAGGCTAAGGCACCCAAGGCCAAGGCCATGGCACCCAGCCACCCCGCGGCCAAGGCCATGGCACCCAGCAACCCCGCGGCCAAGGGCAAGGCCGTGTGCTGTGGCTCGCGGATCTTGGCCAACTTTCGCGTTTCCGGGGCGGTGCAGGATTTTCGGGTGATGCATTGATACGTGCGACAGTCGAACATCGAAAAAGACGGGAGTCGATTCCAAGGTCGGAACCTCGTTTTACAGCCGATTTTCCGAACGTGCGTGGGTGCGAAAAGGGGACGAAACGTGCCCGCGAATTGGTCCGATTGTGGTAAAACTGGGCCGGGGGCCTCCTCTTGGCGCAAGTACTGTTTTCCGCTCGAATGAAATGGGGAAAATAATGCAGGAGGCCCTGCGCCCATTTTTCCGCCGGAAAAGGCCAAATCCGTGAGCTATAGCACACGGATTGTGGCAAAATTTTGCGTTTCGGGGGTGGCGTGGGATTTTGGGCTGTCGTGGTCGGGTTTGGCTTGAGTCGGTTGCGGGAGAAAAAGGAATCCAATTCCGAGCTCGAAACTCGTTTTACGGCCATTTTACCGGCAGCGAACGGGTGGGCCAACTCGTCCGATTCAGGCAAAACCGGAGAAAGAAGTGGAAGGTAGGTGTGGATCTCAGTTTTTGGTCCAAGAATACGAAGCAACAGCGAGCAACGTGTGCTCACATTTTGGCCAAATGCTCGCCCGCGGCCAAGGCTATGGCACAGGGCCACGCTCGAGCTCCCTATCCTTGCCTCGGGATCGAGCCCAAGTGTGTGTTGTGTGTGTGTGAGAGTGTGGGGCATGCCTTGGTCGCAAGCATGTGCTGCATTTCAAGCAAGGCACGGAGCCAGCCCGCGGCCAAGGCACGCAGCCACCCCGCGGCCAAGGCCTTGGCATGCAGCCACCGCGACGCAAAGGCCAAGGCCATGGCACCCAGCCACCCCGCGGCCAAGGCCAAGGCCGTGTGCTGTAGCTCACGGATCTTGGCCAACTTTCTCATTTCCGGGGCGGTGTGGGATTTTGGGGTGATGCATTAGATACATGCAACAGTCGAACGTCGGAAAAGAGGGTAGTCGATTTAGAGGTCCGAACCTCGTTTTACAGCCGATTTACTGAGGGTGCGGGGGTGCAAAAGGGGGACGAAACGTGCCCGCGAATTGGTCCGATTGTGGTAGAAATGTGCCAGGGGCACGGATTGTTGGATTCAGTGGCGGGAGAAAATGGAATCCAATTCGGAGCTCCGAAACTCATTTTCCGGCCATTTTACCAGCAGCGAACGGGTTGCCCAAACGGGTGGGCCAACTTGTCCGATTCAAGCAAAACCGGAGAAAGAAGTGGAAGGTAGGTGTGGATCTCAGTTTTTGGTCCAAGAATACGAAGAAACGGCGAGGACCGTGCGATCACATTTTGCCCAAATGCTCGCCCGCAGCCACCCCGCGGCCCAGGGCAAGGGACAGGGCCATGCTCGAGCTCCCTATCCTTGCCTCGGGAGCGCGGCCCGAGTGTGTGTTGTGTGTGCGTGAGAGTGTGCGACCTGCCTTGGTCGTGGGCATGTGCTACGTTTCGAGCAAGGCACGGAGTTAGCCCGCGGCCAAGGCCAAGGCCGAGGCACGCAGCCACCCTGTGGCCAAGGCCAAGGCATGCGCCCACCCCGCGGCCAAGGCCAAGACACCCAAGGCCAAGGCCAAGCACCCAGCCAGCCCGCGGCCAAGGCCCAGGCACGCAGCCAGCTCGCGGCCAAGGCCTAGGCACGCAGCCAGCCCGTGTGCCTTGGCCTTGGCCAAGGGGTGGCTGCGTGGCTTGGCCTTGGCCGCGGGCGAGCATTTGTCCAAAATGTGAGCACACGGTCCTCGCCGTTTCTTCGTATTCTTGGACCAAAAACTGAGATCCACACCTACCTTCCACTTCTTTCTCTGGATTTGCCTGAATCGGATGAGTTGGCCCACCCGTTTGGGCACCCGTTCCCTGCCGGTAAAATGGCCGGAAAAAGAGTTTCGAAGCTCCGAATTGGATTCCGTTTTCTCCCGCCATCGACTCCCACCAAACCCGACCACGCCAGCCCAAAATCCCACGCCGCCCCCGAAATGCGAAATTTAGCCACGATCTGTGTGCTATATAGCTCATGGATTTTCGCCTTTTCCGGCGGAAAAATGGGCGCAGGGCCTCCCGCATTATTTTCGCCATTTCTTCGAGCGGAAAATAGTACTTGTGCCGTCAGGAGGCCCCCGGAGCAGTTCCACCACAATCGGACCAATTCGCGGGCACGTTTCGTCCCCTTTTCGCACCCCCGCAAGTTCGGTAAATTGGCCGTAAAACAAGGTTCGGACCTCGAAATCGACTCCCCTCTTTTCCGATGTTTGACTGTCGTACGTATCTAATGCATCACCCGAAAATCCCGCACCGCCCCGGAAACACGAAAGTTGGCCAACATCCGCGAGCCACAGCACACGGCCTTGGCCTTGGCCAAGGGGTGGCTGGGTGCCATGGCCTTGGCTGCGGGGTGGCTGGGTGCCTTGGCCTTGGCCACGGGGTGGCTGCGTGCCTTGGCCGCAGGCTGGCTCCGTGCCTTGCTTGAAATGCAGCACATGCTCGCGACCAAGGCACGTCGCACACTCTCACGCACACAGAACACACACTCGGGCTGCGATCCCGAGGCAAGGATAGGGAGCTCGAGCGTGGCCCTGTGCCATAGCCTTGGCCAAAATGTTAGCAGACGGTCCTCGCCGTTGCTTCGTATTCTTGGACCAAAAACTGGGATCCACACCTACCTTCCACTTCTTTCTCCGGTTTCGCCTGAATCAGACGAGTTGGCCCACCCGTTCGCTGCCTGTAAAATCGGCCGTAAAACGAGGTTCGGACCTCGGAATCAACTCCTGTCTTTCCGACGTTCGACTATCGCATGTATCTAATGCATCACCCCAAAATCCTGCACCGCCCCGGAAATGCGAAAGTTGGGCAAGATCTCAGAGCTACAGCACACGGCCTTGGCCTTTCCCGCGGGGTGGCTGCGTGCCTAGGCCTTGGCCACGGGGTGGCTGCTTGCCTTGCCTTGGCCTTGGCCACGGGGTGGCCTAATGCCTAGGCCTTGGCCGCGGGCTGGCTGGGTGCATGGCCTTGGCCTTGGCCGCGGGGTGGACGCGTGCCTTGGCCTTGGCCACGGGGTGGCTGCGTGCTTTGGCCGCGGGCTGGCTCCGTGCCATGCTCGAAATGCAGCATATGCTCGCGACCAAGGCGCGTTGTACACTCTCATGCACAAACAACACGCACTCAGGCCACACTCCCGAGGCAAGGATTGGGACCTCGAGCGTGGACGTGTGCCTTGGCCTTGGCCGCGGGGTGGCTGCGTGGCTTGGCCTTGGCCGCGGGCAAGCATTTGGCCAAAATGTGAGAACACGGTCCTCGCCGTTTCTTCATATTCTTGGACCAAAAACTGAGATCCACACCTATGTTTCACTTCTTTCTCCGGTTGTGCCTGAATCGGACGAGTTGGCCACCCATTTGGGCACCCGTTCGCTGCCGGTAAAATGGCCGTAAAACGAGCTTCGGAGCTCAGAATTGGATTTCGTTTTCTCCCGCAACCGACTCCCACCAAACCCGACCACGCCAGACCAAGATCCGTGAGCTACAGCCCAAGATCTGTGAGCTACAGCACACGGCCTTGGCCTTTCCCGAGGGGTGGCTGCGTGCCTAGGCCTTGGCCACGGGGTGGCTGGGTGACTTGGCCATGGCCGCGGGCTGGCTGCGTGCCTAGGCCTTGGCCGCGGGCTGGCTGGGTGCCATGGCCTTGGCCTTAGCCGCGAGGTGGACGCGTGCCTTGGCCTTGGCCATGGGGTGGCTGCGTGCCTTGCTCGAAATGCAGCACATGCTCGCGACCAAGGCACGTCGCACACTCTCACGCACACACAACGCAAAATCGGGCTGCAATCCCAAGGCAAGGATAGGGAGTTCGAGCGTGGCCCTCTGACATAGCCTTGGCCAAAATGTTAGCACACAGTCCTCGCCGTTGCTTCGTATTCTTGGACCAAAAACTGAGATCCACACCTACCTTCCACTTCTCTCTCTGGTTTTGCCTGAATCCGACGAGTTGGCCCACCGGTTCGCTGCCGGTAAATTGGCCGTAAAACGAGTTTCAGAGCTCGGAATTGGATTCCGTTTTCTCCCGCCACCGACTCCCACCAAACCCAAACACTCTAGCCCAAAATCCCATGCCGCCCCCGAAACGCGAAATTTGGCCACAATCCGTGTGCTATAGCTCACTGATTTTGGCCTTTTCCGGCGGAAAAATGAGCGCAGCGCCTCCCGCATCCGTTTCTTCGTATTCTTCGAGCGAAAAACAGTACTTGCGCCGTGAGGAGGCACCCGACCCATTTCTACCACAATCGGGTCAATTCGCGGGCACGTTTCGTCCCCTTTTCGCACCCCCGCAGCCTCGGTAAATCGGCCGTAAAACGAGGTTCGGACCTCAAAATCGACTCCGCTGTTTTCCGACCTTCGACTGTCCCACGTATCTAATGCATCACCCCAAAATCCCGAACCGCCCCGGAAACGCGAAAGTTGGCCAAGATCCGTGAGCTACAGCACACGGCCTTGGCCTTGGCCGTGGGGTGGCTGCATGACTAGGCCTTGGCCGTGGGGTGGTTGCGTTCCTAGACCTTGGCCACGGGCTGGGTGCCATGGCCTTGGCCTTGCCCTCGGGGTGGCTGCGTGCCACGGCCTTGGCCACAGGCTGGCTGCGTGCCTAGGCCTTGGCCGCAGGATGGCTGGGTGCCATGGCCTTGGCTGCGGGCTGGCTGCGTGCCATGGCCTTGGCCGCGGGGTGGACGCCTGCCTTGGCCTTGGCCACGAGGTGGCTGTGTGCCCTGTGCCTTGGCCTTGGCCGCGGGCTGGCTGCGTGGGTTGGCCTTGGCCGCGGGCGAGCATTTGGGCTAAATGTGAGCACACGGTCCTCGCCGTTTCTTCGTATTCTGGGACTGAAAGCTGAGATCCACATCTACCTTCCACTTCTTTCTCTGGTTTTTCCTGAATCGGACGAGTTGGCCCACCCGTTTGGGCACCCGTTTGCTGCCGCTAAAATGGCTGTAAAACGTGTTTCGGAGCTCTGAATTTGATTCCGTTTTCTCCCGCCACCGACTCCCACCAAATCCGACCACGCCAGCCCAAAATCCCACGCAGCCCCCGAAACGCGAAATTTAGCCACAATCCGTGTGCTATAGCTCACGGATTTTGGCCTTTTCCGGCGGAAAAATGGGCGCAGGGCCTCCCGCATTATTTTCACCATTTCTTCGAGCGGAAAACAGTACTTGCGCCGTGAGGAGGACCCGGGCCCAGTTCTACCACAATCGGACGAATTCGCGGCCACGTTTCGTCCCCTTTTCGCACCCCTGCACGTTCGGTAAATCAGCCGGAAAACGAGGTCAGACCTCGCAGTCGACTCCCGTCTTTTCCAACGTTCGACTGTCGCACGTATCTAATGCATCACCGCAAAATCCCGCACAGACCCGGAAACGTGAAAGTTAGCCAAGATCCATGAGCTACAGCACACGGCCTTGGGGTGGCGGGTGCCAAGGCCTTGGCCGCGTGTTGGCAGCGTGCCTAGGCGTTGGCCGCGGGCTGGCTGCGTGCCTGGGCATTGGCCGCGGGCTGGCTACGTGCCTGGGCCTTGGCCGCGGGGTGGCTGGGTGCCACGGCCTTCGCCGCGGGCTGGCTGGGTGCCATGGCCTTGGCCGCAGGCTGGCTGGGTGTCATGGCCTTGGCCAAGGGGTGGACGCGTGCCTTGGCCTTGGCCACGGGGTGGCTGCGTGCCCTAGCCTTGGCCTTGGCAGCGGGTTGGCTCCGTGCCTTGCTGGAAATGCAGCACATGCTCGCGACCAAGGAAGGTCGCACACTCTCACGCACACACAACGCACACTCGGGCCGTGCTCCCGATGCAAGGATAGGGAGCTCGAGCGCGGCCCTGTGCCTTAGCCTTGGCCGCGGGGTGGCTGCGTGGCTTGGCTTTGGCCGCAGGCGAGCATTTGGCCAAAATGTGAGCACACGGTCCTCGTCGTTTCTTCGTATTCTTGGAAAAAAAAACTGAGATCCACACCTACCTTCCACTTCTTTCTCCGGTTTTGCCTGAATCGGACGAGTTGGCCCACCCGTTTGCTGCCCAAAATCCCACGCCACCCCCGAAACGCGAAATTTGGACACAATCCCTGTGCTACAGCTCACGGATTTTGGCCTTTTCAGCGAGGAAAAAAGCGCAGGGCCTCCCGCATTTTTTTGCCATTTCTTCGAGCGGAAAACAATACTTGCACCGTGAGGAGGCCCCCTCGAAAAAATCGGACCAATTCGCGGTCATTTTTCTTCCCCTGGCCTCCCCTCGGTAAATTTTTGCCATTTCTTTTCCAATGTTCGACTGTCCCACGAAATGCATCAAAAATACTTGGCATCCGTGAGCTACAGCACACGGCCTTGGCCTTGGCCATGGGGTGGCTGCGTGCCTAGGCCACGCCTATGGCTTGGCCGCGGGGTGGCTGGGTGCCATGGCCTTGGCCTTGGCCTTTGGGTGGCTGCGTTCTACCTTGGCCTTGGGTGCCTTGGCCTTGGCCGCAATCGGACCAATTTGGCCGCGGGGCTCATTTTTGCAGCACATGCTCGTGACCAAGGCACGTGGCACACACAACACACACTTGGGCTTCCAGGCAAGAGCTCGAGCGTGGCCCTGTGCCATAGCCTGGGCTGAGCATTTGGCCAAAATGTGAGTGCACACGGTCCTCGCCGTTTCTTCGTATTTTGGACAAAAACTGAGATCCACACCTACCTTCCACTTCTTTCTCCGGTTTTCCCTGAATCGGACAAGTTGGCCCACCCGTTTGGGCACCCGTTCGCTGCCGGTAAAATGGCCGTAAAAACGAGTTTCGAGCCCGGAATTGAATTCTGTTTTCGCCCGCCATTGACTCCTACCAAACCCGACCACGCCAGCCCAAAATCCCACGCCGCCCCCAAAACGCAAAATTTGGCCACCATTGTGTGCTATAGCTCACGGATTTTGGACCTTTCCGGCGGAAAAATAAGCGCAGGGCCTCGCCCATTATTTTCGCCATTTCTTCAAGTAGAAAACAGTACTTACGCCGTGAGGAGGCTCCCGGCCCAGTTGTACCACAATCGGACCAATTCGCGGGCACATTTTGACCCATTTTCGCACCCCCGCAGCCTCGGTAAATCGGCCGTAAAACGATGTTAGGACCTCGAAATCGACTCCGCTCTTTTCCGACGTTCGACTGTCCCACGTATCTAATGCCTTGGCCTTTTGGCTGGGTGCCATGGCCTTGGCCGCGGGGTGGCTGCGTGCCTAGGCCTTGGCCGCGGGCTGGCTGGGTGCATGGCCTTGGCCTTGGGTGACTTGGCCTTGGCCGCGGGGTGGACGCGTGCCTTGACCTTGGCCACGGGGTGGCTGCGTGCCTTCGCCGCGGGCTGCCTCCGTGCCTTGCTTGAAATGTAGCACATGCTCGCGACCAAGGCACGTCGCACACTCTCACACACACACAACACATACTCGGGCCGCGCTCCCGAGGCAAGGATAGGGAGCTCGAGCGTGGCCCTGTGCCTTGGCCTTGGCTGCGGGGTGGCTGCGTGGCTTGGCCTTGGCCGCGGGCGAGCATTTGGCCAAAATGTGAGCACATGGTCGTCGCCGTTGCTTCATATTCTTGGACCAAAAACTGTGATCCACACCCACCTTCCACTTCACACCTACCTTCCACTTCTTTCTCCGGTTTTGCCTGAATCGGACGAGTTGGCCCACCCGTTTGTTGCCGGTAAAATGGCCGTAAAACGAGTTTCGGTGCTCGGAATTGGATTCTGTTTTCTCCCACCACCGACTCCCATGAAACCCGACCACGCCAGCCCAAAATCCCATGCCCCCCCGAAACGCGAAATTTGGACACAATCCGTGTGCTATAGCTCACGGATTTTGGCCTTTTCCGGCAGAAAAATAAGCGCAGGGCCTCCCACATTATTTTTGCCATTTCTTCGAGCGGAAAACAGTAGTTGCACAGTGAGGAGGCCCCCGGCCCAATTCTACCACAATCGGACCAATTCGCGTGCACGTTTCGTCCCCTGTTCGCATCCCCGCACCCTCGGTAAATCGGCCGTAAAACAAGGTTCGGACCTCGAAATCGACTCCGCTCTTTTCCGACATTCGACTGTCCCACGTATCTAATGCATCACCCCAAAATCCCGCACCGCCCCGGAAACGCAAAAGTTGGCCAAGATCCGTGAGCTACAGCACACGGCCTTGGCCTTGGCCGTGGGGCGGCTGCGTGCCTAGGCCTTGGCCGCGGGGTGGCTGCGCGGCTATGGCTTGGCCGCGGGGTGGCTGGGTTCCATGGCCTTGGCCTTGGCCTCTGGGCGGCTGCGTGCCAAGGCCTTGGCCGCGGGCTGGCTGGGTGCCATGGCCTGGGCCTTCGGTGCCTTGGCCTTGGCCGCGGGGTGGACGCGTGCCTTGGCCTTGGCCACGGGGTGGCTGCGTTCCTTGGCCGCGGGCTGGCTCCGTGCCTTGCTCGAAATGCAGCACATGCTCGCGACCAAGGCACGTCGCACACTCTCACGCACACACAACACACACTCGGGCTGCAATCCCGAGGCAAGGATAGGGAGCTCGAGCGTGGCCCTGTGCCATAGCCTGGGCTGCGGGCGAGCATTTGGCCAAAATGTGAGCACACGGTCCTCGCCGTTTCTTCGTATTCTTGGACAAAAAACTGAGATCCACACCTACCTTCCACTTCTTTCTCCGGTTTTTCCTGAATCGGACAAGTTGGCCCACCCGTTTGGGCACCCGTTCGCTGCCGGAAAAATGGCCGTAAAACGAGTTTAAGAGCCCGGAATTGGATTCCGTTTTCCCACACCACTGACTCCTACCAAACCCAACCACGCCAGCCCAAACTCCCACGCCGCCCCCGAAACGCGAAATTTGGCGACAATCCGTGTGCTATAGCTCACGGATTTTGGACTTTTCGGTGGAAAAATAAGCGCAGGGCCTCACGTATTATTTTTGCCATTTCTTCGAGTGGAAAACAGTACTTGCCCCCGGCCCAGTTCTACCACTATCGGACCAATTCGCGGGCACGTTTTATCCCCTTTTCGCACCCCCGCACCCTCGGTAAATCGGCCGTAAAACGAGGTTCGGACCTCGAAATCGATTCCGCTCTTTTCCGACGTTCGACTGTCCCACGTATCTAATGCCTTGGCTGCGGGGTGGCTGGGTGCCTTGGCCTTTTCTGCGGGCTAGCTGCGTGCCTAGGCCTTGGCCGCGGGCTGGCTGGGTGCATGGCCTTGGCTTTGGGTGCCTTGGCCTTGGCCGCGGGGTGGACGCGTGCCTTGACCTTGGCCACGGGGTGGCTGCGTGCCTTGGCCTTGGCCACGGGGTGGCTGCGTGCTTGGCCGCGGGCTGGCTCCGTGCCTTGCTTGAAATGCAGCACATGCTCGCGACCAAGGCACGTCGCACACTCTCGAAGAAATGGCGAAAATAATGCGGGAGGCCCTGCGCCCATTTTTCCACCGGAAAAGGCCAAAATCCGTGAGCTATACCACACGGATTGTGGCCAAATTTCGCATTTCGGGGGCGGCGTGGGATTTTGGGCTGGCGTGGTCGGGTTTGGTGGGAGTCGGTGGCGGGAGAAAACGGAATCCAACTCTGAGCTCCGAAACTCGTTTTACGGCCATTTTACCGGCAGCGAACGGGTGCCCAAACGGGTGGGCCAACTCGTCCGATTCAGGCAAAACCGGAGAAAGAAGTGGAAGGTAGGTGTGGAACTCAGTTTTTGGTCCAAGAATACGAAGAAATGGCGAGGACCGTGTGCTCACATTTTGGCGAAATGCTCGCCCGCGGCCAAGGCCAAGCCACGCAGCCACCCCGCGGCCAAGGCCGAGGCACAGGGCCACGCTCGAGCTCCCTATCCTTGCCTCGGGAGCGCGGCCTGAGTGTGTGTTGTGTGTGCGTGAGAGTGTGCGACGTGCGTTGGTCGCGAGCATGTGCTGCATTTCGAGCAAGCCACGGAGCCAGCCCAAGGCCAAGGCCAAGGCCGAGGCACGCAGCCACCCCGTGGCCAAGGCCGAGGCACGCAGTCACCCCGTGGCCAAGGCCAAGGCACGCAGCCAGCCCGCGGCCAAGGCCAAGGCCATGGTACCCAGCCAGCCCGCGGCTAAGGCCAAGGCACCCAGCCACCCCGCGGCCAAGGCCAAGGCCGTGTGCTGTAGCTCACGGATCTTTGCCAAACTTCGCGTTTCTGGGGCGGTGCGGGATTTTGGGGTGATGCATTAGATAAGTGTGACAGTCGATCGTCGGAAAAGACGGGAGTCGATTCCGAGGTCCGAACCTCGTTTTATGCTCGATTTACCGAACGTGCGGGGGTGCGAAAGGGGGACGAAACGTGCCGGCGAATTGGTCCGATTGTGGTAGAACTGGGCCTGGGGTCTCCTCACGGCACAAGTACTGTTTTCCGCTCGAAGAAATGGCGAAAATAATGCGGGAGGCCCTGCGCCCATTTTTCCGCTAGAAAAAGCCAAAATCCGTGAGCTATAGCACATGGATTGTGGCCAAAGTTCGCGTTTCGGGGGTGGCATGGGAATTTGGGATGGCGTTGTCGGGTTTGGTGGGAGTCGGTGGTGGGAGAAAACGGAATCCAATTCTGAGCTCCGAAACTCGTTTTACGGCCATTTTATCTGCAGCGAACGGGTGCCCAAACGGATGGGCCAACTCATCCGATTCAGGCAAAACCGGAGAAAGAAGTAGAAGGTAGGTGTGGATCTCAGTTTTTGGTCCAAGAATACGAAGAAACAGCGAGGACCGTGTGCTCAAATTTTGGCCAAATGCTCACCCGCGGCCAAGGCCAACCCACGCAGCCACCCTACGGCCACGGCCAAGGCACAGGGCCACGCTCGAGCTCCCTATCCTTGCCTTGGGAGCGCGGCCCGAGTGTGTGTTGTGTGTGCGTGAGAGTGTATGACGTGGCTTGGTCGCAAGCATGTGCTGCATTTCGAGCAAGGCACGGAGCCAGCCCAAGGCCAAGGCACACAGCCACCCCAAGGCCAAGGCCTTGGCACGCAGCCACCCCGCGGCCAAGGCCAAGGCCAAGGCACGCAGCCACCCCAAGGCCAAGGGCAAGGCCGTGTGCTGTAGCTCACGGATCTTGGCCAACTTTCGCCTTTCCGGGGCGGTACGGGATTTTGGGGTGATGCATTAGATACCTGCGACAGTCGAACGTCGGAAAGGATGGGAGTTGATTCTGAGGTCCGAACCTCGCTTTACGCCCGATTTACCGAACGTGCGGGGGGTGCAAAATGGGATGAAACGTGCCCGCGAATTGGTTCGATCGTGGTAGAACTGGGCCAGGGGCCTCCTCACGGTGCAAGTACTGTTTTCCGCTCGAAGAAATGGCGAAAATAATGCGGGAGGCCCTGCGCCCATTTTTCCACCGGAAAAGGCCAAAATCCGTGAGCTATAGCACACGGATTGTGGCCAAATTTCGCGTTTCGGTGGCGGTGTGGGATGTTGGGCTGGCGTGGTCGGGTTTGGTGGGAGTCGGTGGCGGGAGAAAGCGGAATCCAATTCTGAGCTCCGAAACTCGTTTTACGGCCATTTTATCGGCAGCGAACAGGTGGCCAACTCGTCCGATTCAGGCAAACCGGAGAAAGAAGTGGAAGGTAGGTGTGGATCTCAATTTTTGGTCCAAGAATACGAAGAAACGGCGAGGATCGTGTGCTCAAATTTTGGCCAAATGCTCACCCGCCGCCAAGGCCAACCCACGCAGCCACCCTACGGCCAAGGCCAAGGCACAGGGCCACGCTCGAGCTCCCTATCCTTGCCTTGGGAGCGCGGCCCGAGTGTGTGTTGTGTGTGCGTGAGAGTGTGCGACGTGGCTTGGTCGCAAGCATGTGCTGCATTTCGAGCAAGGCACGGAGCCAGCCTGCGGCCAAGGCACGCAGCCACCCCAAGGCCAAGGCCTTGGCACGCAGCCACCCCGCGGCCAAGGCCAAGGCCGTGTGCTGTAGCTCACGGATCTTGGCCAACTTTCGCATTTCTGGGGCGGTGCGGGATTTTGGGATGATGCATTAGATACGTGTGACAGTCGAACGTCGGTAAAGACGGGAGTCGATTCCGAGGTTCGAACCTCGTTTTACGCCTGATTTACCGAACGTGCGGGGGTGCGAAAGGGGGACGAAACGTGCCTGCGAATTTGTCCGATTGTGGTAGAACTGGGCCTGGGGTCTCCTCACGGCGCAAGTACTGTTTTCCACTTGAAGAAATGGCGAAAATAATGCGGGAGGCCCTGCTCCCATTTTGCCGCCGGAAAATTCCAAAATCCGTGAGCTATAGCACGCGGATTGTGTCCAAATTTCGCGTTTCGGAGGCGGCGTGGGATTTTCGGCTGGCGTGGTCGGGTTTGGTGGGAGTCGGTGGCGGGATAAAACGGAATCCAATTCTGAGCTCCGAAACTCGTTTTACCGCCATTTTACCGGCAGCGAACGGGTGCCCAAACGGGTGGGCCAACTCGTCCGATTCAGGCAAAACCGGAGAAAGAAGTGGAAGGTAGGTGTGGATCTCAGTTTTTGGTCCAAGAATACGAAGAAACGGCGAGGACCGTTTGCACACATTTTGGCCAAATGCTCGCCCGCGGCCAAGGACAAGCCACGCAGCCACCCGTGGCCAACGCCAAGGCACACGTCCACCCCGCGGCCAAGGCCAAGGCACCCAAGGCCAAGGCCATGCACCCAGCCAGCCCGCGGCCAAGGCCAAGGCCATGCACCCAGCCAGCCCACGGCCAAGGCCAAGGCATGCCGCCACCCCGTGGCCAAGGCACGCAGCCACCCCAAGGCCAAGGGCATGGTACGCAGCCACCCCGCGGCCAAGGCCAAGGCCGTGTGCTGTAGCTCACGGATCTTGGCCAACTTTCGCGTTTCCGGGGCGGTGCGGGATTTTGGGGTGATGCATTAGATACGTGCGACAGTCGAACGTCGGAAAAGACGGGAGTCGATTCCAACGTCCGAACCTAAGTTTACGGCCGATTTACCGAACGTACAGGGGTGCGAAAAGGGGACGAAACTTGCCCGCAAATTGGTCCGATTGTGGTAGAACTGGCGTGGTCGGGTGGGATTTTTGGCTGGCGTGGTCGGGTTTGGTGGGAGTCAGTGGCAGGAGAAAACGGAGGCACCCCGTGGCCAAGGCCAAGCCACGTAGCCACCCCACGGCCAAAGCCAAGGCACAGGGCCACGCTCGAGCTCCCTATCCTTGCCTCGGGAGCGCGGCCCGAGTGTGTGTTGTGTGTGCATGAGAGTGTGCGATCTGCCTTGGTCGCGAGCATGTGCTGCATTTCGAGCAAGGCACGGAGCCAGCCCGCGGCCAAGGCCAAGGCCAAGGCACGCAGCCACACCGTGGCCAAGGCCAAGGCACGCGTCTACCCCGCGGCCAAGGCCATGGCACCCAGCCAGCCCGTGGGCAAGGCCATGGCACCCAGCCAGCCTGCGGCCAAGGCCTAGCCACGCAGCCAGCCCATGGCCAAGGCCTAGGCACGCAGCCAGCCAGCGGCCAAGGCCTTGGCACGCAGCCAGCCCGCGGCACGTTGCACACTCTCAGCCACACACAACACACACCTACATTCCACTTCTTTCTCCGGTTTTGCCTGAATACACCCGTTTGGGCAGCCGTTCGCTGCTGGTAAAACGGCCGTAAAACGAGTTTCAGAGCTCAGAATTGGATTCCATTTTATCCCGCCACCGACTCCCACCAAACCCGACCATGCCAGCCCAAAATCCCACGCCGCCTCCGAAACGCGAAATTTGGGCAAAATCCGTGTGCTAGCTCACGAATTTTGGCCTTTTCCGGCGGAAAAATGGGCGCAGGACCTCCTGCATTATTTTCGCCATTTCTTCGAGCAGAAAACAGTACTTGCGCCATGAGGAGGACCCCTGGCCAGTTCTACCACAATCGGACCAATTCGCGGGCACGTTTCGTCCCATTTTCGCACCCCTGCACGTTCGGTAAATCGGCCGTAAAACGATTTTCGGACCTCAGAATCGACTCCCCTCTTTTCCGACGTTCGACTGTCGCACGTATCTAATGCATCACCCGAAAATCCCGCACCGCCCCGGAAACGCGAAAGTTGGCCAAAATCCGCGAGCCACAGCACACGGCCTTGGCCTTGGCCGCGGGGTGGTTGGGTGCCATGGCCTTGGCAGCGGGGTGGCTGGGTGCCTTGGCCTTGGCCGCGGGCTGGCTGCGTGCCTAGGCCTTGGCCGCGGGCTGGCTGGGTGCCATGGCCTTGGCCTTGGCGGCGGGGTGGACGCGTGCCTTGGCCTTGGCCACGGGGTGGCTGCGTGCCTTGGCCGCGGGCCGCCTCCGTGCCTTGCTCGAAATGCAGAACATGCTCCCGACCAAGGCACGTCGCACACTCTCACGTACACACAACACACACTCGGGCTGCGATCCCGAGGCAAGGATGGGGAGCTCGAGCGTGGCCTTGTGCCATAGACTTGGCCGCGGGCGAGCATTTGGCCAAAATGTGAGCACACGGTCCTCGCCGTTGCTTCGTATTCTTGGACCAAAACTGAGATCGACACCTACCTTCCACTTCCTTCTCTGGTTTTGCCTGATTCGGACGAGTTGGCCTGCCCGTTTGCTGCCGGTAAAATGGCCGTAAAACGAGTTTTGGAGCTCGGAATTGGATTCCATTTTCTCCAGCCACCGAATCCCACCAAACCCGATCACGCCAGCCAAAGATGCCGTGCCGCCCACGAAACGCGAAATTTGGCCACAATCTGTGTGCTATACCTCACGGATTTTGGCCTTTTCTGGCGGAAAAATGGGCGCAGGGCCTCCCGCACTATTTTTGCCATTTCTTTGAGTGAAAAACAGTACTTGCCCCGTGAGGAGGCCCCCGGCCCAGTTCTACCACAATCGTACCAATTCGTGGGCACGTTTTGTCCCCTTTTCGCACCCCTACGCGTTTGGTAAATCGGCCATAAAACGAGGTTCGGACCTCAAAATCGACTACCGTCTTTTACTACGTTCGACTGTCGCACGTATCTAATGCATCACCCCAAAACCCCGCACCACCCTGGAAACGCGAAAGTTGGCCAAGATCCGTGAGCTACAGCACACGGCCTTGGCCTTGGCCGCGGGGTGGCTGCGTGCCTAGGCCTTGGCCATGGGGTGGCTGCGTGCCTAGGCCTTGGCCATGGGGTGGCTGCGTGCCTTGGCCTTGGCCGCGGGTGGCTGTGTGGCTAGGCCTTGGCCTTGGGGTGGCTGCGTGTCTTGGCCACGGGGTGGCCGCGTGCCTTGGCCTTGGCCGCGGGCTGGCTGCGTGCCTAGGCCTTGGCCGCGAGCTGGCTGGGTGCATCGCCTTGGACTTGGCGGCCTTGGCCTTGGCCGCGGGGTGGACGCATGCCTTGGACGCGGGCTGGCAACTTGCCTTGCTCGAAATGCAGCACATGCTCGCGACCAAGGCACGTCACACACTCTCACGCACACACAACACACACTCGGGCCGCGCTCCCAAGGCAAGGATAGGGAGCTCGAGCGTGGCCCTGTGCCTTGGCCTTGGCCGCGGGGTGGCTGCGTGGCTTGGCCTTGGCCGCGGGCGAGCATTTGGCCAAAATGTGAGCACACGGTCGTCTCCGTTTCTTCGTATTCTTGGACCAAAAACTGAGATCCACACCTACCTTCCACTTCTTTCTCTGGTTTTGCCTGAATCGGACGAGTTGGCCCACCCGTTTGGGCACCCATTCGCCATGTCTTCGAGCAGAAAATAGTACTTGCGCCGTGAGGAGGCCGCCGGCCCAGTTCTACCAGAATCGGACCAATTCGCAGGCACGTTTCGTCCCCTTTTCGCACCCCCGTACGTTCGGTAAATCGGCCGTAAAACGAGGTTCGGACCTCAGAATCGACTCCCGTCTTTTCCGACGTTCGACTGTCGCACGTATCTAATGCATCACCCCAAAATCCCGCACCTCCCCGGAAACGCGAAAGTTGGCCAAGATCCGCGAGCTACAGCACATGGCCTTGGCCTTGGCCACGGGGTGGCTGGGTGCCATGGCCTTGGCCGCGGAGTGGCTGGGTGCCTTGGTCTTGGCCGCGTGCTGGCTGCGTGCCTAGGCCTTGACCGCGGGCTGGCTGGGTGCCTAGGCCTTGGCCGCGGGGTGGACGCGTGCCTTGGCCTTGGCCACGCGGTGGCTGCGTGCCTTGGCCGCGGGCTGGCCCTGTGCCTTGCTCAAAATGCAGCACATGCGCGCGACCAAGGCACGTCGCACACTCTCACGCACACACAACACACACTCGGGCTGTGATCCCAAGGCAAGGATATGGAGCTCGGGCGTGGTCCTGTGCCATAGCCTTGGCTGCGGGCGAGCATTTGGCCAAAATGTGAGCACACGGTCCTCGCCGTTGCTTCGTATTCTTGGACCAAAAACTGAGATCCACACCTACCTTCCTCTTCTTTCTACGGTTTTGCCTGAATCAACGAGTTGGCCCACCCATTTGGGCACCCGTTCCCTGCCGGTAAAATGGCCGTAAAACAAGTTTCGGAGCTCGGAATTGGATTCCGGTTTCTCCCGCCACTGACTCCCACCAAACCCGACCACGCCAGCTGAAAATCCCGCGCCACCCCTGAAACGCGAAATTTGGCCACGGCCTCAGTTCCGCCACAATCGGACCAATTCGGGAACGTTTCGTCCTCTTTTTGCACCTTTGCACGTTCAGTAAATCGGCCGTAAAAAGAGGTTCAGACCTCGGAATCGACTCCCATCTTTTCCGACGTTCGACTGTCTCACGTATCTAATGCATCACCCGAAAATCCCGCGCCGCCCTGGAAATGCGAAAGTTGGCTAAGATCTGTGAGCTAGAGCACACGGCCATGGCCTTGGCCGCGGGCTGGCTGGGTGCAATGGCCTTGGCCGCGGGCTGGCTGGGTGCCAAGGCCTTGGACGCGGGGTGGACGCGTGCCTTGGCCTTGGCCACAGGGTGGCTGCGTGCCTTGGCCGCGGGCTGGCTCCGTGCCATGCTCGAAATGCAGCACATGCTCGCGACCAAGGCACGTCGCACACTCTCACGCACACACAACACACACTCGGGCTGCGATTCCGAGGCAATGATAGGGAGCTCGAGCGTGGCCCTGTGCCATAGCCTTGGCCGCGGGCGAGCATTTGGCCAAAATGTGAGCACACAGTCCTCGCCGTTGCTTCGTATTCTTGGACCAAAAACTGAGATCCACACGTACTTTCCACTTCTTTCTCCAGATTAGCCTGAATCGGACGAGTTGGCGCACCCGTTCGCTGCTGGTCAAATGGCCATGAAACGAGTTTCGGAGCTCGGAAATGGATTCCGTTTTCTCCCACCACCGACTCCCACCAAACCCGACCACGCCAGCCCAAAATCCCACGCCGCCCCCGAAACGCGAAATTTGGCCACAATCCGTGTGCTATAGCTCGCGGATTTTGGCCTTTTCCGCGGAAAAATGGGCGCAGGGCCTCCCGCATTATTTTCAACATTTCTTTGAGTGGAAAACAGTACTTGCACGTTTCGTCACCTTTTCGCACCCCCGCACCCTCGGTAAATTGGCCGTAAAACGAGGTTCGGACCTCGAAATCGACTCCCCTCTTTTCTGACGTTCAACTGTTGTACGTATCTAATGCATCATCCCAAAATCCCGCACCGCCCCGGAAACGCGAAAGTTGACCAAGATCCGTGAGCTACAGCACACGGCCTTGGCCTTGGCCGCGGGGTGGCTGCGTGCCCAGGCCTTGGCCTTGGGGTGGCTGCGTGCCTTGGACTTGGCCTTGGCAACGGGGTGGCTGCGTGCCTTTGATTTGGCCGCGGGCTGGCTGCGTGCCTAGGCCTTGGCCGCGGGCTGGCTGGGTGCATGGCCTTGGCCTTCACTGCCTTGGCCTTGGCCGCGGGGTGGACGCGTGCCTTGGCCGCGGGCTGGCTCCGTGCCTTGATCGAAATGCAGCACATGCTCGCGACCAAGGCACGTCGCACACTCCCATGCACACACAACACACACTCAGGTCGTGCTCCCTAGGCAAGGATAGGGAGCTCAAGTGTGACCCTGTGCCTTGGCCTTGTCCGCGGGGTGGCTGCGTGGCTTAGCCTTGGCCGCGGGCGAGCATTTGGCAAAAATGTGAGCACACGGTCCTCGCCGTTTCTTCGTATTCTTGGACCAAAACTGAGATCCACACCTACCTTCCACTTCTTTCTCTGGTTTTGCCTGAATCGGACGAGTTGGCCCACCCATTTGGGCGCCCGTTCGCGGAAGGTAAAATGGTCGTAAAACGAGTTTCGGAGCTCGGAATTCGATTCCATTTTCTCCCGCCACCGACTCCCACTAAACCCGACCACACCAGCCCAAAATCCTAGGCCGCCCCCGAAACGCGAAATTTGGCCACAGTTCGTGTGCTATAGCTCATGGATTTTGGCCTTTTCCGGCGCAAAAATGGGCGCTGGGCGTCCCGCATTATTTTCACCATTTCTTCGAGCGGAAAACAGTGCTTGTGCCATGAGGAGGCCCCCGGCCCAGTTCTACCACAATCGGACCAATTCGCGGGCACGATTTCTCCCCTTTTCGCACCCCTGTACGTTCGGTAAAACGGGCGTAAAATGAGGTTTGGACCTCGGAATCCACTCCCGTCTTTTCCGACGTTCGACTGTCGCACGTATCTAATGAAGCACCCCAAAGTCCCGCACCACCCCGGAAACGCGAAAGTAGGCCAAGATCTGTGATCTACAGCACACGGCGTTGGCCTTGGCCGCGGGGTGGCTGCGAGCCTAGGCTTTGGCCTTGGGGTGGCTGCGGGCCTTGGCCTTGGCCTTGGCCACGGGGTGACTGCGTGCCTTGGGCTTGGCCGCGGGCTGGCTGTGAGCCTAGGCCTTGGCCGCGGGGGGGCTGGGTGCATGGCCTTGGCCTTGGGTGCCTTGGCCTTGTCCATGGGTTGGACGCGTGCCTTGCCCTTTGCCACAGGGTGGCTGCGTGCCTTGGCAGCGGGCTGGCTCCGTGCCTTGCTCGAAATGCAGCACATGTTCGCGACCAAGGCACGTCGCATGCTCTCACGCACACACAACAAACACTCAGGCCGCGCTCCCTAGGCAAGGATAGGGAGCTCAAGTGTGACCCTGTGCCTTGGCCTTGTCCGCGGGGTGGCTGCGTGGCTTAGCCTTGGCCGCGGGTGAGCATTTGGCCAAAATGTAAGCACACGGTCCTCGCCGTTTCTTCGTATTCTTGGACCAAAACTGAGATCCACACCTACCTTCCACTTCTTTCTCTGGTTTTGCCTGAATCGGACGAGTTGGCCCACATTATTTTCACCATTTCTTCGAGCGGAAAACAGTGCTTGTTCCATGAGGAGGCCCCCGGCCCAGTTCTACCACAATCAGACCAATTCGCGGGCACGATTTGTCCCCTTTTTGCACCCCTGTACGTTCGGTAAATCGGCCGCAAAACAAGGTTCGGACCTCGGAATCCACTCCCGTCTTTTCTGACGTTCGACTGTCGCACGTATCTAATGCATCACCGCAAAATTCCGCACCGCCCCAGAAACACGAAAGTTGGCCAAGATCCATGAGCTACAGCACACGGCCTTGCCCTTGGCCGTGGGGTGGCTGCGTTCCTAGGCCTTGGCTGCATGCGTTGGCCTTGGCCTTGGCCATGGGGTGGTTGCGTGCCTTGGCCTTGGCCGCGGGCTGGCTGTGTGCCTAGGCCTTGGCCGCGGGCTGGCTGGGTGCTTTGCCTTGGCCTTGGGTGCCTTGGCCTTGACCGCGGGGTGGACGCGTGCCTTGGCCTTGGCCACGGGGTGGCTGCGTGCCTTGGCCGCGGGCTGGCTCCGTGCCTTGCTCGAAATGCAGTTTCTCCCGCCACCGACTCCAACGAAACCCGACCACGCCAGCCCAAAACCCACGCCGCCCCGAAACGCGAAATATGGCCGCAATCCGTGTGCTATAGCTAACGGATTTTGGCCTTTTCCGACGGAAAAATGGGCGCAGGGCCTCTACCATTATTTTTGCCATTTCTTCGAGCGGAAAACAGTACTTGCCCCGTAAGGAGGCCCCCGGCCCAGTTCTACCACAATCGGACCAATTCGCGGGCACGTTTCATCCCCTTTTCGCACCCCTGCACGTAAGGTAAATCGGCCGTAAAACGAGGTTCAGACCTCGGAATCGACTACCGTCTTTTCCGACGTTCGACTGTCGCATGTATCTAACGCATCACCCCAAAATCCTGCACCGCCAGGGAAACGCGAAAGTTGGCTAAGATCCGTGAGCTACAGCACACGGCCTTGGACTTGGCCGCGGGGTGGCTGCATGCCAACGCCTTGGCCGCGGGCTGGCTGCGGGTTGGCTTCGTGGCCAGGCCTTGGCCGTGGGCTGGCTGGGTGCCATGGCCTTGGCCGCGGGGTGGACGTGTGCCTTGGCCTTGGCCACGGGGTGGCTGCGTGCCTTGGCCATGGCATTGGCCGCGGGCTGGCTTCGTGCCTTGCTCGAAATGCAGCACATGCCCGCGACCAAGGCCGGTCGCACACTCTCATGCACATACAACACACACTCGGGCCTCACTCCCGAGGCAAGGATAGGGAGCTCGAGCATGGCCCTGTGCCTTGGCCTTGGCCGCAGGGTGGCTGCGTGGCTTGGCCTTGGCCGCGGGCGAGCATTTGGCCAAAATGTGAGCACACGGTCCTCGCCGTTTCTTCATATTCTTAAACCAAAAACTGAGATCCACACGTACCTTCCACTTCTTTCTCCGGTTTTGCCGGAATCGGACGAGTTGGCCCACCCGTTTGGGCACCCGTTCGCTGCCGGTAAAATGGCCGTAAAACGCGTTTCGGAGCTCAGAATTGGATTCCGTTTTCTCCCGCCACCAACTCCGACCAAACCCGACCATGCCAGCCAAAAATCCCACGCCCCACCCGAAACGCGAAATTTGGCCACAATCCGTGTGCTATGGCTCACGGATTTTGGCCTTTTCCGGCGGAAAAATGGGCGCAGGGCCTCCTGCATTAATTTCGCCATTTCTTCGAGTGGAAAACAGTACTTGCGCTGTTAGGAGGCCCCCGGCCTAGTTTTACCACAATCGAACCAATTCGCGGGCCCGTTTCGTCCCCTTTTCGCACCCCCGTACGTTCGGTAAATCAGCCGTAAAACGAGGTTTGGACCTCGGAATCGACTCCCGTCTTTTCAGACGTTTGACTGTCGCACGTATCTAATGCACGACCAAAAAATCCCGCACCGCCCCGGAAACGCGAAAGTTGGCCAAGATCCGCGAGCCACAGCACACGGCCTTGGCCTTGGCCGCGGGATGGATGGGTGCCATGGCCTTGGCGGCGGGGTGGCTGGGTGCCTTGGCCTTGGCCGTAGGCTGGCTGCGTGCCTAGGCCTTGGCCGCGGGCTAGCTGGGTGCCATGGCCTTGGCCATGGGGTGGCTGCGTGCCTCGGCCGCGGGCTGGCTCCGTGCCTTGCTCGAAATGCAGCACATGCTCGCGACCAAGGCAGGTCGCACACTCTCAGGCACACACAACACACACTCGGGCCGCGCTCCCGAGGCAAGGATAGGGAGCTCGAGTGTGGCCCTGTGCCTTGGCCTTGGCCACGGGGTGACTGCGTGGCTTGGCCTTGGCCGCGGGAGAGCATTTGGCCAAAATGTGAGCACACGGTCCTCGCCGTTGCTTGTATTCTTGGTCCAAAAATTGAGATCCACACCTACCTTCCACTTCTTTCTCCGGTTTTGCCTGAATCGGACGAGTTGGCCCACCCATTCGCTGCCGGTAAAATGGCTGTAAAACGAGTTTCGGAGATCGGAATTGGATTCCGTTTTCTCCCGCCACTGAATCTCACCAAACCCGACCACGCCAGCCCAAAATCCCATTCTTCCCCGAAAATGCGAAATTTGGCCACAATCCGTGTGCTATAGCTCACGGATTTTGGCCTTTTCCGGTGGAAAAATGGGCGCAGGGCCTCCCGCATTATTTTTGCCATTTCTTCAAGCGGAAAACAGAACTTGCGCCATGAGGAGGCCCACGGCCCATTTCTACCACGGATCTTGGCCAACTTTCGCGTTTCCGGGGCGGTGCAGGAGTTTGGGGTGATGCAATAGATACATTCGACAGTTGAACGTCGGAAAAGACAGGAGTGGATTCCGTGGTCCGAACCTCATTTTACGGCCGATTTACCAAACGTGCAGGGGTGCGAATAGGGGACGATTGTGGTAGAACTAGGCCAGGGGCCTCCTCACGGCGTAAGTACTGTTTTCCATTCGAAGAAATGGCAAAAATAATGCGGGAGACCCTGCGCCCATTTTTCCGCCGGAAAAGGCCAAAATCCGTGAGCTATATAGCACACGGATTGTGGCCAAATTTCGCGTTTCGGAGGCGGCGTGGGATTTTGGGCTGGCGTGGTCGCGTTTGGTGGGAGTCGGTGGTGGGAGAAAACAGAATCCCTTTCCGAGCTATGAAACTCGTTTTACGGCCATTTTACCGGCAGCGAATGGGTGCCCAAACGGGTTGGCCAACTCGTCCGATTCAGGCAAAACCAGAGAAAGAAGTGGAAGGTAGGTGTGGATCTCAGTTTTTGGTCCAAGAATACGAAGAAACGGCGAGGACCGTGTGCTCACATTTTGGCCAAATGCTCGCCCGCGGCCAAGGCCAAGCCACGCAGCCACCCCGCGGTCAAGGCCAAGGCACAGGGCCACGCTCGAGCTCCCTATCCTTACCTCGGGAGTGCGGCCGAGTGTGTGTTGTGTGTGCGTGAGAGTGTGCGACGTGCCTTGGTCGCGAGCATGTGCTGCATTTCAAGTAAGGCAAGGAGCCAGCCCACGGCCAAGGCACGCAGCCACCCCATGGCCAAGGCCAAGGCACGCGTGCATCCCGCGGCCAAGGCCAAGGCCTAGGCACGCAGCCAGCCCGCGGCCAAGGCCAAGGCAAGCAGCCACCCCGTGGCCAAGGCCAAGGCCAAGGCACACAGCCACCCCAAGGCCAAGGCCTAGGCATGCAGCCACCCCAAGGCCAAGGCCTAGGCACGCAGCCACCCCGCGGCCATGGCCAAGGCCGTGTGCTGTAGCCCAAGGATCTTGGCCAACTTTCGCGTTTCCGGGGCGGTGCAGGATTTTAAGGTGATGAATTAGATACGTGCGACATTCGAACGTTGGAAAAGACGGGAGTCGATTTCGAGGTCCGAACCTCGTTTTACGGCCGATTTACCGAACGTGCAAGGGTGCGAAAAGGGGACGAAACGTGCCCGCGAATTGATCCGATTGTGGTAGAACTGGGCCGGGGGCCTCCTCACGGCGTAAGTACTGTTTTCCATTCGAAGAAATGGCAAAAATAATGCGGGAGACCCTGCGCCCATTTTTCCGCCGGAAAAGGCCAAAATCCGTGAGCTATATAGCACACGGATTGTGGCCAAATTTTTGCATTTTGGGGGCGGCGTGGGTTTTTGGGCTGGCGTGGTCGGGTTTGGTGGGAGTCGGTGGCGGGAGAAAACTGAATCCAATTCCGAGCTCCAAAACTCGCTTTACGGCCATTTTACCGGCAGCGAATGGGTGCCCAAACGGGTGGGCCAACTCATCCGATTCAGGCAAAACCTGGGAAAGAAGTGGAAGGTAGGTGTGGATCTCAGTTTTTGGTCCAAGAATACGAAGAAACGGTGAGGACCGTGTGCTCACATTTTGGCCAAATGCTCGCCCGTGGCCAAGGCCAAGGCACGCAGCCACCCCGTGGCCAAGGCACAGGCACGCAGCCACCCCGCGGTCAAGGCCAAGGCCGTGTACTGTGGCTCGCGGATCTTGGCCAAGTTTCGTGTTTCCGGGGCGGTGCGGGATTTTGGGGTGATGCATTAGATACGTTCGACAGTCGAACGTTGGAAAAGACGGGAGTCAATTCCGAGGTCCGAACCTCATTTTACGGCCGATTTACCGAGGGTACGGGAGTGCGAAAAGGGGACGAAACGTGCCTGCGAATTTGTCCGATTGTGGTAGAACTGGGCCGGGGGCCTCCTCATGGCTCAAGTACTGTTTTCCGCTCGAAGAAATGGCGAAAATAATGCGGGAGGCCCTGCGCCCATTTTTCCGCCGCTCGAAGAAATAGCACACGGATTGTGGCCAAATTTCGTGTTTCGGGGCGGCGTGGGGTTTTGGGCTCGCGTGGTCGGGTTTGGTGGGAGTTGGTGGTGGGAGAAAACGGAATCCAATTCCGATCTCCGAAACTCGTTTGACGGCCATTTTACCGGCAGCGAACGGGTGCCCAAACGGGTGGGCCAACTCGTCCGATTCAGGCAAAACCGGAGAAAGAAGTGGAAGGTAGGTGTGGATCTCAGTTTTTGGTCCAAGAATACGAAGAAACGGCAATGACCGTGTGCTCACATTTTGGCCAGATGCTCGCCCGCGGACAAGGCCAAGCCACGAAGACAGCCCGCGGCCAAGGCCAAGGCACAGGGCCACACTCGAGCTCCCTATCCTTGCCTTGGGAGCGCGGCCCGAGTGTGTGTTGTGTGAGCGTGAGAGTGTGCGACCTGCCTTGGTCGCGAGCATGTGCTGCATTTCGAGCAAGGCACGGAGACAGTCCGCGGCCAAGGCCAAGGCCGAGGCACGCAGCCACACCGCGGCCAAGGCCTTGAGCATGTGCTGCATTTCGAGCAAGGCACGGAGCAAGCCCGCAGCCAAGGCACGCAGCCACCCCGTGGCCAAGGCCAAGGCACGCGTCCACCCACGGCCAAGGCCAAGGCCATGCACCCAGCCAGCCCGCAGCCAAGTCCTAGGCACGCAGCCACCCCGCGGCCAAGCCCAAGGCTCGCAGCCACCCCGCGGCCAAGCCCAAGGCTCGCAGCCACCCCATGGCCAAGGCCAATGCCAAGGCACGCAGCCACCCCACGGCGAAGGCCTTGAGCTCACGGATCTTGGCCAACTTTCGCGTTTCCGGGGTGGTGTGGGATTTTGTGTGATGCATTAGATACGTGCGACAGTCGAACGTCGGAAAAGACGGGAGTCGATTCCGAGGTCCAAACCTCGTTTTACGGCCGATTTACCGAACATGCAGGGGTGTGAAAAGGGGACGAAACGTGCCCGCGAATTGGTCCGATTGTGGTAGAACTGGGCCGGGGGCCTCCTCACGGCCCAAGTACTGTTTTCCCCCCGAAGAAATGGCAAAAATAATGCGGGAGGCCCTGCGCCCATTTTTCCGCCGGAAAAGGCCAAAATCCATGAGCTATAGCACACAGATTGTGGCCAAATTTCGCGTTTCGGGGGCGGCGTGGGATAGGGAGCTCAAGCATGGCCCTGTGCCATAGCCTTGGCCGCGGGCGAGCATTTGGCCAAAATGTGAGCACAAGGTGCTGGCCATTGCTTCGTATTCTTGGACCAAAAACTGAGATCCACACCTACCTTCGACTTGTTTCTCCGGTTTTGCCTGAAACGGACTAGTTGGCCCACCCGTTCGCTGCCGGTAAAATGGCCGTAAAACAAGTTTCGGAGCTCGGAATTGGATTCCGTTTTCTCCCACCACCAACTCCCACAAAACCCGACCACGCCAGCCCAAAATCCCACGCCGCCCCCAAAACACGAAATTTGGCCACAGTCCGTGTGCTATAGCTCACGGATTTTGGACTTTCCCGGCGGAAAAATGGACGCAGGGCCTCCCGCATTATTTTCGCCATTTCTTCAAGGGGAAAACAGTACTTTTGCCGTGAGGAGGCCCCCGGCCCAGTTCTACCACAATCGGACCAATTTACGGGCTTGTTTCGTCCCCTTTTCGCACCCCTGCACCCTCGGTAAATCGGCAGTAAAATGAGGTTCGGACCTCAAAATCGACTCCCCTCTTTTCCGACGTTCGACTGTCGTACGTATCTAATGCATCACCCCAAAATCCCGCACCGCCCCGGAAACGCGAAAGTTGGCCAAGATCCGTGAGCTACAGCACACGGCCTTGGCCTTGGCCGCGGGGTGGCTGCGTGCCTAGGCCTTGGCCGCGGGGTGGCTGCATGCCATGGCCTTGGCCTTGGGCTCTGGGTGGCTGCGTGCCAAGGCCTTGGCCGCGGGCTGGCTGCATGCCTAGGCCTTGGCCGCGGGCTGGCTGCATGCCTAGGCCTTGGCCGCGGGCTGGCTGCATGCCTAGGCCTTGGCCGCGGGCTCGCTGCGTGCCTGTGCCTTGGCTACGGGCTGGCTGCGTGCCTAGGCCTTGGCCGCGGGCTGGCTGGGTGCATGGCCTTGGCCTTGGGCGTGGGGTGGACGCGTGCCTTGGCCTTGGCCACGGGGTGGCTGCGTGCATCGGCCTTGGCGTTGGCCGCGGGCTGGCTCCGTGCCTTGCCCGAAATGCAGCACATGCTCGCGACCAAGGCACGTTGCACACTCTCAGGCACACACAACACACACTCGGGCTGCGATCCCGAAGCAAGGATGGGGAGCTCGAGCGTGGCCCTGTGCCATAGACTTGGCCGCGGGCGAGCATTTGGCCAAAATGTGAGCACACGGTCCTCGCCGTTGCTTCGTATTCTTGGACCAAAACTGAGATCGACACCTACCTTCCACTTCCTTCTCTGGTTTTGCCTGATTCGGATGAGTTGGCCCGCCCGTTTGCTGCCGGTAAAATGACCGTAAAACGAGTTTTGGAGCTCGGAATTGGATTCCATTTTCTCCAGCCACCGAATCCCACCAAACCCGATCACGCCAGCCAAAGATACCGTGCCGCCCACGAAACGCGAAATTTGGCCACAATCTGTGTGCTATACCTCACGGATTTTGGCCTTTTCTGGCGGAAAAATGGGCGCAGGGCCTCCCGCACTATTTTCGCCATTTCTTCGAGTGAAAAACAGTACTTGCCCCGTGAGGAGGCCCCTGGCCCAGTTCTACCACAATCGTACCAATTCGTGGGCACGTTTTGTCCCCTTTTCGCACCCCTGCGCCCTCGGTAAATCGGCCATAAAACGAGGTTCGGACCTCAAAATCGACTACCGTCTTTTACTACGTTCGACTGTCGCACGTATCTAATGCATCACCCCAAAACCCCGCACCACCCTGGAAACGCGAAAGTTGGCCAAGATCCGTGAGCTACAGCACACGGCCTTGGCCTTGCCCACGGGGTGGCTGCGTGCCTGGGCCTTGGCCACGGGGTGGCTGCGTGCCATGGCCTTGGCCTTGGCCTCGGGGTGGCTGCGTGCCAAGGCCTTGGCCGCGGGCTGGCTGCATGCCTAGGCCTTGGCCGCGGGCTGGCTGCGTGTCTGTGCCTTGGCTGCGGGCTGGCTGCGTGCCTAGGCCTTGGCCGCGGGCTGGCTGGGTGCATGGCCTTGGCCTTGGCCGTGGGGTGGACGCGTGCCTTGGCCTTGGCCACGGGGTGGCTGCGTGCATCGGCCTTGGCGTTGGCCGCGGGCTGGCTCCGTGCCTTGCTCGAAATGCAGCACATGCTCGCGACCAAGGCACGTCGCACACTCTCAGGCACACACAACACACACTCGGGCTGCGATCTCGAGGCAAGGATAGGGAGCTCGAGCGTGGCCCTGTGCCATAGCCTTGGCCTCGGGCGAGCATTTGGCCAAAATGTGAGCACACGGTCCTCGCCGTTGCTTCGTATTCTTGGACCAAAAACTGAGATCCACACCTACTTTCGACTTCTTTCTCCGGTTTTGCCTGAATCAGACTAGTTGGCCCACCCGTTCGCTGCCGGTAAAATGGCCGTAAAACGAGTTTCGGAGCTCGGAATTGGATTCCGTTTTCTCCCGCCACCGACTCCCACCAAACCCGACCACGCCAGCTGAAAATCCCACGCTGGCTGGCTGCGTGCCTAGGCCTTGGCCGCTGGCTGGCTGCGTGCCTAGGCCTTGGCCGCGGGCTGGCTGCGTGCATGGCCTTCGCCTTGGGTGCCTTGGACTTGGCCGCGTGGTGGCTGCGTGGCTTGGCCTTGGCCGCGGGGGAGCATTTGTCCAAAATGTGAGCACACGGTCCTCGCCGTTTCTTCGTATTCTTGGACCAAAAACTGAGATCCACACCTACCTTCCACTTCTTTCTTTGGTTTTGCCTGAATCGGATGAGTTGGCCCACCCACTTGCGCACCCGTTCGCTGCCGGTAAAATGGCCGTAAAACGAGTTTCGGAGCTCGGAATTGGTTTCCGTTTTCTCCCGCCACTGACTCCCACCAAACCCGACCACGCTAGCCAAAAATCCCACGCTGCCCCCAAAACGCGAAATTTGGCCACAATGTGTGTGCTATAGCTCACGGATTTTGGCCTTTTCCGGCGGAAAAATGGGCGCATGGCCACCCGCATTATTTTCGCCATTTCTTCGAGCGGAAAACAGTAGTTGCGCCTTGAGGAGGCATCCGGCCCCGTTCTACCACAACCGAACCAATTCGGGGGCACGTTCCGTCACCTTTTCTCACCCCCGCACGTTCGGTAAATCGACCGTAAAATGAGGTTCGGACCTCGGAATCGACTCCCGTCTTTTCCGACATTCGACTGTCGCATGTATCTAATGCATCACCCCAAAATCCCGCACCGCCCCAGAAACACGAAAGTTGGCCAAGATCCGTGAGCTACAGCACACGGCCATGGCCTTGGGCGGCGGGTGGCTGGGTGCCATGGCCTTGGCCTTGGCCGCGGGGTGGCCGCGTGCCTTGGCCTTCGCCCTGGCTGCCTTGGCCTTGGCCACGGCGCGGCCGCGTGCATTGGCCTTGGGCACGGGGCGGCCGCGTGCCTTGGCCTTGGGCACGGGGCGGCCGCGTGCCTTGGCCTTGGCCGCGGGCTGGCTCCGCGCCTTGTTCGAAATGCACCACATGCTCGCGACCAAGGCACGTCGTACACTCTCACGCACACACAACACACACTCGGGCCGCGCTCCCTAGGCAAGGACAGGGAGCTGGAGTGTGGCCCTGTGCCTTCGCCTTGGCCGCGGGGTGGCTGCGTGCCTTGTCCTTGGCCGCGGGCAAGCATTTGGCCACAATCTGAGCACACGGTCCTCGCCGTTGCTTCGTATTCTTGGACCAAAAACTGAGATCCACACCTATCTTCCACTTCTTTCTCCGGTTTTGCCTTAATCGGATGAGTTGGCCCACCCGTTTTGGCACCCGTTCTCTGCCGGTAAAATGGCCGTAAAACGACTTTGGGGGCTCGGAATTGGATTCCGTTTTCTCCCACCTCCGACTCCCACCAAACCCGACCACACCAGCCCAAAATCCCACGCCGCCCCCGAAACGCGAAATTTGGCCGCAATCCGTGTGCTCTAGCTTACAGATTTTGGCCTTTTCCGGCGGAAAAAATGGGTGCAGGGCCTACCGCATTATTTAAGCCATTTCTTCGAGCGGAAAATAGTACTTACGCCGTGAGGAGGCACCCTACCCAGTTCTACCACAACCGAACCAATTCGCGGGCACGTTTCGTCCCCTTTTCGCACCCCCGCACGTTCGGTAAATCGGTCGTAAAATGAGGTCCGGATCTCAGAATCAACTCCCGTCTTTTCCGATTTTCGACTGTCACACGTATCTAATGCATCTCCCCAAAATCCCGCACCGCCCCGGAGACGCGAAAGTTGCCCATGATCCGTGAGCTACAGCACACGGCCTTGGCCTTGGGCGGGAGGTGGCTGCGTACCTAGGCCTTGGCCGTGGTGTGGCTGGGTGCCATGGTCTTGGCCTTGGCCGCGGGGTGGCTGCGTACCTTGGTCTTGGCCGCGGGCTGGTTGCGTGCCTAGGCATTGGCCGCGGGCTGGCTGGGTGCCATGGCCTTGGCCCTGGGTGCCTAGGCCTTGGCCACGGGGCGGCCGCGTGCCTTCGCCTTGGCCGCGGGGTGGCCATGTGCCTTAGCCTTGGCCTTGTCTGCGGGCTGGCTCCGTGCCTTGCTCGAAATGCAGCACATGCTCGCGACCAAGGCACGTCTCACACTCTCACGCACACACAACACACAGTCGGGCCGCGCCCCCAAGGCAAGGACAGGGAGCTCGAGAGTGGCCCTGTGCCTTGGCCTTGGCTGCGGGGTGGCTGCATGCCTTGGCCTTGGCCGCGGGCGAGCATTGATCAAAAATGTGAGCTCACGGTCCTCGCCTTTGCTTCGTTTTCTTGGACCAAAAGTTGAGATCCACACCTATCTTCCATTTCTTTCTCCGGTTTGGCCTGAATCGGACGAGTTGGCCCACCCGTTTGGGCACCTGTTCTATGCCGGTAAATCTGCCGTTAAATGAGGTTCGGACCTCGGAATCGACTCCCGTCTTTTCCGACGTTCGACTATTGCGCGTATCTAATGCATCACCCCAAAATCCCGCACCGCCTCAGAAACGCAAAAGTTGGCCAAGATCCGTGAGCTACAGCGCACGGCGTTGGCCTTGGGCGCGGGGTGGCTGCGTACCTACACCTGGGTCGCAGGGTGGCTGGGTGCCATGGCCTTGGCCTTGGCCGCGGGGTGTCTGCGTGCCTTGCCCTTGGCCTTGGCCGCGGGGTGGCGGGGTGCCTTGGCCTTGGCCGCGGGCTGGCTGCGTGCCTAGGCCTTGGCCACGGGCTGGCTGCGTGCCTGCGTGCCTAGGGCTTGGCCGCGGGCTGGCTGCGTGCCTAGGTCTTGGCCGCGGGCTGGCTGCTTGCCTAGTCCGTGGCCGCGGGCTGGCTGCTTGCCTAGTCCGTGGCCGCGGGCTGGCTTGGTGCCATGGCCTTGGCACTGGGTGCCTTGGCCTTGGCCAAAGCGCGGCCGCATGCCTTGGCCTTGGCCACGGGGCGGCCGCGTGCCTTTGCCGCGGGCTAACTCCGTGCCTTGCTCGAAATGCAGCACATGCTCGCGACCAAGGCACGTCGCACACTCTCACGCACACACAACACACACTCGGGCCGCGCTCCCTAGGCAAGGACAGGGAGCTCGAGCGTGGCCCTGTGCCTTGGCCTTGGCCGCGGGGTGGCCGTGTTACTTGGCCTTGGCTGCGGGCAAACATGTGGCCAAAATGTGAGCACACGGTCCTCGCTGTTCCTTCTTATTCTTGGGCCAAAAACTGAGATCCACACCTATCTTCCACTTGTTTCTCTGGTTTGGCCTGAATCGGACGAGTTGGTTCACCTGTTTGGGCACCCGTTCTCTGCCGGCAAAATGGCCGTAAAACGAGTTTCGGAGCTCGGAATTCGATTCCATTTTCTCCTGTCACCGTTGCTTCGTATTCTTGTACCAAAAACTGAGATCCACACCTATCTTCGACTTCTTTCT